>PVKE010011321.1:0-40568 GCA_004027555.1 Craseonycteris thonglongyai | reverse complement strand
ACAGGGACCCCAGGCCCCTGTTTGAGACCTGGTAAATATGGCATTTAAAATGTTTCCGCCCAGGACGAAGTAGCCGAATCCCGCCGGCAGGCTCGGATGCAACAGAAGGTGGCGCTCCAAACCCAAGCCCTAGCAGCGGCCCTGAGGCCGGCTGGTTCCAGCGGATGGAACCGGGGGAAACCTTCGAAACGCAGTGCTCTGCCTGGATCCTGTTTCAAATGTGGCAAAGAAGGCCACTGGCCCCGTCAGTGCCCATGCCCCAGGCTGCCCACCAAGCCTTGCCCTGCTTGCAAGCAACCGGGCCACTGGAAAAGCGACTGCCCCCTGGCCACCCCTCCCTCCACGACTCTACGTGGGGGGCAGGCAGGCCAGGCGATGGCTTCGCTCGAACTCCTGGGGCTGGCCGACGACTGACGATGCCCAGACTAGAGGACCCCATCACCCTTGCCAAGCCCAGGGTAACGCTGCAGGTAGCGGGTAAGTCCATCTCCTTTCTGGTGGACACGGGGGCTGCCTACTCGGTTCTGCCTACTTCTTCCGGGCCTCTCCTCCCTTCCCAGGTCTCGATCATGGGTATCGATGGGTATCTCCCCTCTCCTGCTCTTTAGAGGGCCATCCAGTCCTTTTTGGTCATACCCTCTTGTCGTGTCCCCCTCCTCGGCAGGGACATTCTCTACGGCCTGGGAGCCATGCTCCAGCTCTCGCCCAAAGCTTCCTCTTCTCACTTCCTCCTCCCCCTCATTCAGTCTACAACTGGACCGGATACCTCCCAAACCCCTTATCCTCCGCTGCCCCCAGACAAAGTAGTCCCAAAGGTCTGGGGCACCTCCAAACCTATCATTGCTACCCACCACCAGTCTGTCTGCATCCGACTAAAAGACCCCACCTAATTTCTCTCTCGCCCTCAATTTCCCATTTCTGAGGCCCACCGCAGGGGACTTAAACCTATCATTTCCCGGCTCCTTGGCCAAGGCCTCCTTATCCCCACTGACTCCCCCTGCAACACCCCCATTCTGCCAGTCTGCAAGTCCTCAGGGGACTACCGCCTGGTTCAAGACCTCCGCCTCATTAATGAGGCTGTGGTCCCCCTTCATCCAGTAGTCCCTAACCCTGTACTCTTCTTTCCCATATACCCCCATCCACTACTCGTTTCACTGTCCTGGATCTTAAGGACGCTTTCTTCATAGTCCCCCTACACCCGGATTCATACTTCCTCTTTGCCTTCACCTGGGAGGACCCAGACCCCCATGCAGCTCAGCAGCTGACATGGACAATTCTTCCCCAGGGCTTTCGGGATAGCCCACATTTGTCTGGGCAGGCCGTGGCCCGGGATCTCACCTCCTGCCCCCTGAGTCCAAGCTCTCTACTTCAATATGTGGATAACCTCCTTCTATGCAGCCGTTCTCTGAATGCATCCCCAACACACTGCCTCTCTCCTTAATTATCTGGGTTCACATAGCTATCGAGTCTCTCCAGCCAAGGCCCAACTGTCCTCTGCCTCTGTCACATATCTAGGCATCTGTCTCACCCCGACATCCAAAAGCCTTACCTCTGATTGCACTCAGGCCAGCCGAGAGCTTCAACCGCCAGAAACGGCAGGTCAGATTCTTTCTTTTCTGGGGCTGGTTGGGTTCTTCCACCATTGGGTTCCCAACTTTGCCTTTCTCGCCAGACCACTCTACCTGGCAGCCAAGGACGCACCCTCTGGACCACCCATTTCCCCCTCCGACGTCCGCCGAGCTTTCACAGCTCTCAGGGATGCCTTGGTCTCGTCCCCTCCTCTTTCGCTACCTAACCCCGATCGTCCTTTTCATCTGTTCACAGATGAACGCCATGGCATAGCCACCGGCCTCCTGGCCCAACCCTGGACCCTTCACATCGGCCACTGGCCTACCTCTCCCAACAGCTGGACCCCACAGTCCAGGGATGGCAGCCCTCTCTCCGGGCTTTGGCGGCTGCAGCCGAGCTTACCACAGAAGCTTTAAAACTCACCCTGGCTCTGCCTATCTCAGTATTTTCTCCCACAGGTTGACGGACCTTTTGGGACACAAATGTCTCTCCCTCGTAGGTCCCTCCAGGCTCCAGGAATTCCATCTCCTGTTCATCGAAGATCCTACCATCTCCCTATATCCTTCCCCTCCCTTTAACCCGGCTTCCCTCTTGCCAGCCGCTGCCCACCTATCCCACCCTTCACACTCCTGCCCTCAGGCCATTGAGGCCCTGAGCTCCCCCCGACCAGGGGCTCTCTGACCACCCCCCTGGAACACCTCGACCTCACTCTTTTTGTGGACAGCAGTTCCCTGCTCGGCCCTGGGCCATAGCGGGGCAGCCTGCGCAGTGGTTAGCGCCTCTTCCACACATGAGGCCAACCCCCCGCCTGAGGGTACCACCTCTCAAAAAGCCACCCTTCTCTCTAAACTCCTTGAAGCCCTCCAGCTATCCTCCAAAATGGCAATTATCCATTGCAGGGGGCACCAATCCTCTGGGGACCCGGTGGCACAGGCAACTCACGGGCCTATTCCGTGGCCCGCTCCCTCACCTCGGGTCCTTTCCCTGCCCCAGTACTTTTCCTGACCACCCCTACTCAACCTGCCTGCTCCCCCGAGGAAACAGCCACCTTGTTACGGCAGAATGGCCATATGGCGGATAAGGGCTGGATCTTCATAGGTAATAAAATTGCTTTCCCACAGGCACCAGCTGAAACCCTCCTGTCTGATGTCCACAACTCCTTACACATTGTTCCGAAGGCAATGTTCCGCTTTCTGGACCCTCTCTTTCACTTCCCAGGACTAAGGGATGCTAATCCAAAAGGCCCATACGGCCTGCCCCACCTACCAGCCAGGACCCCTACTCATCAGGTGCACGGACATCAGCCTGGCAAGGACTGGCAAACTGACTTCACCCACATGCCAAGGCAGACATTTTCAATACTGGTTCACTATGGTTGATACCTTTTCAGGTTGGATCAAGGCCTTTCCTACCACTAAGGAAACTGCAGATATGGTGACAACCATCCTCCTAGAACAAATCATCCCTCGATTTGGCCTCCCAGCTTCTATCCAGTCGGACAATGGCCCGGCCTTCACTGCTCAGGTTGTACAACAGGTCTCGGAAGGCCTCCGAATCACCTGGAAACTGCACACCCCCTACCACCCCAATCTTCCGTTAAGGTGGAGCGAGCTAAGGGGATCCTGAAAGATAGAGCTCTGGACCTCTTGGCCCAATCTCCTTCCCTTGGCCCTGACCGGGATTCGGGCAGCTCCCCGGGCCCCCACTGGCCTCAGCCCTTTCAAACTGCTCTATGGTCGGCCCTTCCTCATTAACCACGACCTCCCAGTTCAGCTCCCCATTTTGGCTTCCTACCTCCCTTACCGGTCCTTGCTCCGTCACCTCCTCAGGGAACACGCTGACCACCACCTGCCAGCAGTCAGTGGCCCCAACTCCTCCTCTCTTCCCCTGCAACCCGGGGACAGTGTTTTTTCTTAAGGAACTCCAACACTGCCCTCTGAAACCCCAGTGGACAGGACCGCACACTGTTGTCCTCACCACCCTCACTGCTGCCAAACTCTTGGGCCACCCTTCCTGGTATCACGTCTCTCGCCTGGAATTGGCTCCTGACCAGAAAATTTGGTCATCCCACCCCTTAAACCCAACCAGGTTGAAACTCTCCTGCCAGGGTCCAGCCGCCTCACCAGTCCCTGAACCAACGGACCTGTCCCCCTAGACCGTCTGATGCCTGCTACCACTATCTGCCCACCCTGGTTTTTGGCAGCCATTGACATTGTGTCTCTCATCCTGTCCTCCCTCCTCGCCATTGCAGCTCCAACCCACTGGACACCCTATGAACGCGGTTCAATCATCTGTTCCTAATCTGTGTTCTCTAATTGGGGACTATGACATGTCTCCATCCCTCAACATGATTTACTTGTTTCTCCTTCTAGCTAATCTATCCCTTGGATCTCCACAGGATCGTCAATCCCTCAATCCCTTCCGTTGGCACGTCTATGTTCAACAAACTTGGAAGGCTGGCGGAGCCACTCATACCCAATTTCTGCCCAACACAGCCTACTGCCCCCTCAGGGCTGTCAATCCCTGCTTTCTATTCGCTTCTCAGGCTTCGAATCTGTATCCAGACCTGTCGGCTCGCCTACCCTCTGCTTCCCTTATGACCAATCCAAGGAATCATGCCATACCTGCCAGGCAGGCTCCATCAAAAATAAAACTCACCCTAAACCAGCAGCTCCCCTCTGAATCAGGGGATGACACAGGTAAAATGGACCCCTTTTCCTGGCTCACCCTCATCTGTCAAAGTACCCAATTTCTAAATCTGACTGGGGCAGGTAACCTTTCTGACTGTTTCTTTGCACTTCCTTTGGCCGACCCCCTCTGGCGGCCGTCCCTCTCTGTCAAACCTTCAACACCTGTGGGCCCTCGGCCCCTCACCCTCATTAAGGGAATCCCCTTATTTCAGGACTGACTCGCCAAAATCTCTCTCTGCTATGTCAGCTCCTCTTCCCCCATGCCCTTCTGCAATCTGACCAGCACTGTCTAACCAATGATCAGCACTGGGAGGAGCCTTCTTCTGATGTAATCAGACCCTCCTTAAAAGCATCAATGCCCCCTCCAACTTCCCTTGCATCCCGTAACCCTGGTTCCTCAACTTCCTCTTTACAGTCAGGGAAAAATTTTCCCACTCGCAGCTCCATCCTCAACCCAAGGGAGGAAGGTCATCTGCTTCCCTATGGTTGTGGGCATTTCTCTGGTTTCCTCCCTTGTCACTACAGGCAAGGCGGAGGAGCCCTGGGACACATCCACAGCCGCATGCAGGAAGTCTGAATCGCTATCAACCAAATGCTTCTCCATCCATATGCCCGGCTTCCAACTGAACCCCTGGCCGCTGACTTCCCTTTGTCGCCCCTGTCCAGCAGGAAGTAGCTTGAGACAGAACGACGCCCCTTTTATACCAAAAAAGGTCGGAATGTAAGGTCGGTGGGCCTCCGGGCCGGGCAAATACGGAACTTTCGAAGGCGGGGCTTCCGTTGGCCACCTGATCCGCCTCTCCCCGACCCCAGAGCCCTATATAGCCCACTCACTCCCTTCCCCACAAGCGCATTCTTCGGATTGAAGAATGTCGCTCGGGAGCCTCCACCCACACACACAATAAAGGCTCGCATTTGATTAGCCACTCGATCTCCCGTGTGGCTTCCTTAAATCGCTTCCTTACATAAACTGTCAGTTGTCACGCTGTCTTTTTTTTTTTCATTGGCAACACTTTACCGCACAATGACGCAAAATTTAAATCTTACGTGAATTTTGGGACACCCTTTACAACTCTGGAGACTGCTCTGAGCCCTCCCCCACTTCTCTCTCTCTCATACCTTCTCTCAAACAATAAAATGAATCTTAAAAAACAAAGTTTGCTGTCTTTACTACCTCTGTGGAGAGGTTTTTCTGGTTTGGGAGATTTTTTTTTCTCATTGTATTTCCCCAACACCCACTAACAACATCACACACCTCAAAGGCTACCATCCTCCACACATCTTATTCACAACCCCTGTGCAACATGTGCACAAACCACACAGACACACCTTTTCAACACTTCACATCTCCCATTTCAGCTCCAGCTACATGACCCCTGACACCTCACACCATACATCCCACACTACATTTCACAAACAATGCTCACACGGCATACACTCAATACCACCTGCCTCACACCCACAATGTTCATGTAACTCGTACTTCACACATCTATGCAGTAAAGCATCTAGACTACCACCCACATCCATCCCATCCCCCTTCTCCGCCACACTGAAATCTCCCACACATATATCCCAACTCAGTTGGCCCAGAACCCGAATCCTCCATGTAGACTTGCCCAGGCCAAGACTGAAGGCACATAACCCCAGCAGGAAATGTTGTTTCCCGAGGAGCAAAGGTTCTTAGGCTCCAGCAGAAGGGGCACCAAGGACCTCCCAGCCCCAGGAAACCTTCAGCCATTCTTTGTAGCCAGGTTGGAAGCATAGAGATCGCACCTAAAGCTCTTCAGACAGCCTTGAGTCCCACCTGGAAGGCCACTGCAAACTAAGGAAGCAAGGCGTGGCCCTGAGAGCCTGAAACTTCTCAAGCCTCCTTCTCTATAAATCTTGCTCAAGAGCTCTAAGTGGTCAGCCCCTGTCAAAAAACCAGGTCAAAATGTAGAAGCTGAGAAGCTTCAGAGTATGCCCACGAAGAAGCCCCTGTCCCAAGGTCTCTGTGCCCTCTGGTTCCTGGCACATAGTAAACCCTTAATAAATGCCAAATAATAACCATAGTTAATGTCTGAGTGCTTACCATGCCAACTGCCATGTGCTTTACATTTCATTTCAGACTCTTTAAAGTAACCATTATGATCTCTATTTTACAGACCAGGAAGCTATAGCAGCTAGTTTGATCACATAGCTAGAAAGGGGATTCAAACTCAGTCTGATTCCAGAGCACTGGGCTAAAGTGGGCACAACTTCCCCCAAGACTTCCCTGGGGGGCAGGGCCCTGGGCTTAAGTGGGCACAACTTCCCCCAAGACTTCCCTGGGGGGCAGAGCCCTCAGGAGTGTCTATCAGGGAAGCTGGGATGGCTCAGCACGTTAAGCACTCGTTTCGCAGCCCCAGGGTCCGAGGATCAAATCCTGGCCCGGTCTGTGCGGACCCATATGCTGAACCGGGGTGTGGCCCGCAGTTGGGTTCTCACTGGGGAGAGCTTCCCATGCAGGAGGCCCCCACCCAGTTCCTGCGCACCTGTGGAATAAAACTATCAAAAACTGATGACATACAACTGTGGAGACTGCTCTGGGGCCTCCCTCTTCTCTCTGTCTGTCTCTCTCTCTCTGCCAAAGATAATAAAATTAACCTTAAAAATAAAAAGTGTCTCTAGTCTCTGTACCCTGAACTTCAGGACTTTCTACAGACCTTCATTCATCCCTCTTTCCTCACTCATTTCCTGAGCTCCTGATCTCTGCCATCTCTTGGCTGGGTACCAGGGGCACAAAAAAGAGCCCAGACATTGATTCACCCTCAAGAAAGCAGGATGTTTTCACCAGGAGTCACAAGCTCAAACACTTCAGGCAGGCAGTAAACCTAGACAAATGCAGCAGACTGGATGAAAGGTAGTAGGGAGTGGTGGAGACCCTGGCAATATGGAGAGCTTATTTTAGCTGCAGGGCAAGGTGAAAAAGTGTGAATGCTAAACTGGGATTTTTATTTATTTATTTTTAAATTTATTTCTTTATTTGACAGAGAGACAGAGACAGAGAGAGATAGAGAGAAGGAGGAGGGCCCAGAGCAGTCTCCATAGTTGCACCTCATCAGGTTTTGACATGGTTTCATACCACACAGGTGGGCGGGGGCTGCGCAGGGTGGGAACCGGGTCAGGGGACTCCCGCATGGGAGGCATGCCCCTTCAAGCTGGGGGATGAACCAGGAGCCTCCCACATGGGAAGCTCAACCCAGAGAGATCCAAACTGGGGTCACATCCCAGTTCAGCATATGGGTCTGCCCAAGCCAGGGCCAGGATTCGATCCTCGGACCCCAGGGCTGCAAAGCGAGAGCTTAACCTGCTGAGCCATCCAGCTTCCCTGGATTTTGTTTTCGCTATGGGGATGGTGTTCAAGATGGAAGCCCAAGCAAATGCTAGAGATTCCTATCTCACCACCCACACTCCAAACATACATTACACACACACAACTGGTAACCACCAGAAAGGCTGCGGAGGTTCTCATCTCCCATACTAGAGGCCCTCAGTTCAGTTCCCACCCCATGTGGCTACTCATTCACCTGAAACTATATTGCAACTAATGACATACAACTATGGAGACTGCTCTGGGCCCTCCCCTCTTCTCTCTGTCTCTCACCTTCTCTCAAACAATAAATAAATCTTAAAAAATATAAAAGATTGAGTATTAGACTGCCAGAGTTCAAGTTTGGACTCCAGCACCTATTAACTAGGCAAGCCTTGAGCATGTTATTTAGCTTCTCCATCTATGAAATAGGGATGTTTGTGAAGATAAAATGAGTTAATATACATAAACACACATATACATAATATATATGTAAAATACATAAAATTTACATAAAATACTTTGACACAATCCTAGCACATAGTGCACCATAACCTTATGAGGTTATTTTAATCTATTTTTATTTATTTATTTTTATTTTTGACAGAGAGAGAGAGAGAGAGAGAGAGAGAGAGAGAGAGAGAGACAGAGAGACAGAGAGAGACAGAGAGAGAATTGAACCCGGTTATTTTAAAGAGTAAATGATGAATTGATGTTAGAATTAGTAGATGTTCAGCAAATGTCAGTGATGACTACCAAGCCCTGGATTGCTTCCTCTTCACTGGGCACACAGCATACAACTGCTGAATGAAAATGACTGAATAGGGGGAAGCCGGGATGGCTCAGTGGGTTAGACGCTCACTTTGAAGCCCCGGGGACCGAGGATCGAATCCTGGCTCCTGCCCATGTGGACCCATATGCTGAACTGGGGAGTGCCCCCAGTTCAGTTCTCACCGGGATGAGACCCTGGCCCATTTCCCGGCCTGTGCGGCCCCACGCCCACCTGTGGAATGAAACTATGTGGAAAAACCAATGACGTGCAATTATGGAGACTGTTCTGGGCCCTCCCCCTTCTCTCTGTCTCTGTTTCTCTCTGTCAAAAACAGTAAGAAAATAAATCTAAAAGAGAAAAAAGAAAATGACTGAATATAGCTGTTTGTGGGAATGGCAGGCAAGTGGGGGAGATGGGTGCAGGCCAACCACAGGAGGGAAAAGGCCCTGTTGAACCTAGACCTCAGCTGGATTCCAGAGATGATGGGTGCATCCCCAGCCCCGCCTCCCCGGCCCCTCCCACACAGGGCACTACAGCACAGGACTGGAAGAGCTCACGGAGTTTATTTGGGCAGCGCAAAGGGAACTGGAGGCTTCACTTGTGTCCACAAACACACACAGATACACACATCTTGAGCAATGTCGCTCTAGAGGTTGACATTGTCTGCTTGGGGTCTCCAGGTTTCAGTCAGGTGTGGATCTCAGGAGCCTGAGGGGGCCCAGGCTATGTAGAAGAAACTGTGATGGGGAGGAGTCTAGGAGCCCTCCCCCTGCCCACCAGACCTTGACTAGCTTCTTCCCTCCTCCCTCCCTGAGAGCCAGAACCCCACTTCCATCCCTGCTCATCTCCCTCCTTGCCCGACTTCCTTAAAGGGCAGTTGCCAGCTCACCTGCAGGGAGTCACCGGGTGCTCCAGGTCCCCATGAGACCTCTTCCTCCCCATGCTGGTTCTGACTCGTTGGAATTATCCATGTTCTCATAAGAATCTGCATCTGGTTCAAACCAGGAAGGAGTGAAACATAGAGCTGGAAGAAGGCTGAGAAGGGGGTCAGCCTCAGACAACAGGGGACAACAGTAGAAGCACCCACCTTCCTCATGACTGGGGCCAGGCTGGGCACGAAGAAAGCGAAGCTGGGGGGCAGCATACAGGATCCCTCTCATATCCTCATAGGACTGGGACCCTGCATAGGCAGGGGATGCAGAGTTGGAGGCCCGGGAGCCATGCTGGGAGCTTGCGAAAGGGAAGTGCAGCCTAAGATATGGAGGGAGTCTGAGGGGCTGGGGGAGGTGGAAGGTTGCCCCATGTTATACTAAGAAGAAGTGATTAGGGTCACCATCAGCTTTGGGGCCCTTATTAATGGTAGGGTTTGGTCAGGTATGGGTTAGATTATGGTCATGGTCAGAATAAGGGTCAAGAATAGAATGGGAAGAAGTCAAAGTCAGAGAGAGTCATGAGGAGGTTGGAGAGAGAGCTGGGGTCAAAGCTGAGGTCTGCACTGGGGCTGCAGTCAGGAGCCCAATTCCAAGCTAGAATTAGGTTGGGATCAGGGCTGAGGTTCATGGTTAAGGATGGGGTAAATGCTAGGGTCAGGATTAGGATTGGGGTGGAGGAGGTGTTGAGGTTAGAGGTAAGAGTCAAATCTAAGATCAGGATTGGGCTTGGGTTTGGGGTCAGAGTCAAGGTCAAGGTTCTGCCTGGAGTTTGAGCTGAGGCCAGGTCAACCCAATCTGGGCAAGGTTGGTAGATTACAGGCATTTCTCACCAAGGGAGGCTGCCTCCCGACTGGGGTCCCAAGCTGTGTCAGGGGGGCTCAGGAAGTCTGGAGAAGGAAGAGGGGAGTCACTATTCCTCCTGACCTCCAGGTCACACACCACCACCACTACCGCCCCTCAGCAATGTGACCATCCTCACACACACACCTTTTTTCCTGGCAACTGGCTGGGCCAGCTCTTCATCCTCGTTCTCATACGACTCAGACGCTGTGGAAAAAAGAGAACTCCAGGGGCCACCCCTGCCCGAGGGTGGCTCCACAGCCCTGTGGGTCCTCCCAAGTCTCCGAGGCCCCACAAGGACCCCCAATTACCATTGGAGAAGGAGTCTTCATCCTCAGGACCCAAGGCCCCGTCATCGGGGTCCTCATAGCCACTACCAGCTGGTGGAGAGGGAGAGGTCCAGTGAGGGTCCACCGCCCACCTCTGAGAAGGTGAGTCATGGGGGAGGGTCGTCTTACCCTGGGAGAGTTGGTCCTGCCCAAGGTTGGAGTCGTTCTGGTAGAACTCAGAGCCCTGCTCACTGTCAGGCTCCTCATAGGCCTCTCCTTCTTCTTCGGGGCCTGAAGGTGGGGGGAGGTGAGACCAGAGTCACGGCCAGGTCGCCTATGCCTCCCCCAGGCCGCTCCAACACACTGCACAGAAGTTACGACCCCCTCCCCCACATTACTCGCTCCCGCCGGGCTCCAGGACCCCGCGGCTGCAGCCTCTTGGACGTCTCTGCGAGGGTTTCCATAGGACTGGACAGTGGCTCCTAGGCCTGCAGCCCACCGCAGGGCTTGTCCTAACGAGAGGAGGGTTGTAGTGGGGTGAGCGGTCAGGGTTAAGGGTCCGCGCGGCTGGGCCGGGGGAGAGGATGCTTCAGGATCTGCCAGAAGACTCCGAGGGTCTAGGTATCTGGCCTTGCGCCAAAGGGGGCAGGCTCTAAACTAGGGGCGTGGCCTCAAGTTCTGGGACAAGGTTCTGCTCTTGGAACCTACACACGGGTCCTGGGGGGCGGGCCTTGATCCTAGGGGCGGGGCTCAAATCTGGGCGGGACTCCGTGCCCAGGGGCGGACTCCGACTCAGGAAAGCTTGGGGATTGATTGCAGGGTGGGGGAAAATGGGTGGAGCTCCAGCTCCAGCTCCGGCTCCAAGACCTGGCCATGCTTCCTACCTACCCGTGCCAGAGGTGGGCGTGGAAAGGGAGAGCACGTTCCCATACTGGTTGTGGGTCTCACTTCCCGGAGGCGGCGTCACTTTGAAGAACCTGATGGAGGAGGGCGAGTTGTACTGTGAGGCCAGACCTGGAGGGGACTGGGAGACACACTCAAAATTCAAGTCACATCCTCAGAGATTAAAATGTGGCCACTTGTAATTAGCTCCTCTGTCCTGGGACAGCCTAGAGAGAGGTCTGGGGTCATTCCAAGGAAGTCTTCGCAGAAGTAGCTTTGGAGCTGAGCTTTGAAGGTTGGGGAATATTTCAGCCACAGAGATGGAGAAAAGACACAGAGGAAACGGTAAGTGCAAAGCGCTGGTGTGGGGACCTGAGGGGGCACGGAATCGTTACCTTCTCGTGGGATCGGTCATCCGCTTTCTTTTCCTCCTCCATATCAGGGCTGGTGAGAATTGAAGGGAGTGATTAGAAGAGAGGCTGCTTGGCCAGGTGAAGATTTCGGGGGGGGGGGGGAGATCACTTGAGTCAATGAAGGAGATAGGAGTTCAGATTCTAAAAGGTCAGGATAGTTCAGAGAGCTTTTAGAGACATGGGGGACAGGAAGTTTGTGGGGGGAGATATGGGAAGAGAGAGCGATGATTGCCAGACTGGCCAGTGTGGGCGCTCCTGAGAGAGATGGGGTAAGGTTTGGCCAGAAGGGCTGGGGGACATGACTCACCTCTTTGAAGATAAAGAAAGCCCCACAGGGAACCCATGCAGAAGATCAGATAAAGTAAAGTCACAACAGGGACAATCCAGCCACGAGTCTCTAGTAGCCATTGCTGTATTGCTAGGGAGAAAGGAGCTATGAGAGGAGGACCGCGGCTGGCATCTTACATCCCAGTCTCCAGACTTCAAAGGGCCATAAATCTGGGGGCCAGGGGCAAAACAAAGCACAGATCCTCGAAGTCCCAAGCTACAAGGTGGGCTCTCCTCCCGCCCTCTGAGGATAGGGACTGTGCCCCAGAGCCTGGCACGGGGCCTGGAGCAGTATCTGTTAAGCAAACCATGAACAAATTGTGACTATAGTCAGAGGCAATGTTACTGGTCAGCTTGCAGTTAAAGACAGCCAGGGTTAAAGTGAAGGGCAGAGTTTGAGTTCATAAGGTTGGAGGTCGGATGCAGCAAGGTGCTGAGATAAGTTTCAAGTGAAAGCTGAGGGTGAATTTGAGGACAATGGTTAGGGTAATGTGGTAGGATAGCATTAAGGGAGACAGATGGGCAGAACACATGACTTTGATGGATAGAGTGAGGAAAAGGAAGGATACCTAGATTCCTGGCTTGGGCACATGGACAAGCAGCAAGTACTGCCCTTCGCTTACACAGGGCCACCCAGAATCCTATGCTTGGGGAAGATGTTGAGTTTAACTTTGTATATGTTGAGTCTGTGGTGTCCCTGGGACATCAAATGGCAATTACAGGTGTGTGTGGGGGGCCTAGAATCCAGTCACCAAGCATGGTGGCCCAAGGAGCCAAGGAAGTAAAGGAGGACAAATAGGAAGAGTGTGTAGGCAGGCTGAGAGAGTGTAGACAGGGATAAGAAGAGGCTCAGGGCTCCAATGGTGAGAAATGGGGGAAGGAGGAAGAGTCTACCAAAGCTGATGGGAAGGAACAACTGAGGGGAAGAGAAGGCCCAGAAGAGCGGTGTCCTTGGAAGCAAAGAGGAAAGAGGTGGAGTCAGTGTTCAGTGTAGTGGTTGGGGTTTGGCCTGAGGCTGTCACGAGCCAAGGGGAGCCAAGGTTGAGTGGCTTCTAGTTCTCATCAGCTTCACACATGTGCCCCACAATTGAGAGAAACCCTACCTGACTGGGCAGTGATCTTCAGCTGCATCTTGATGGTCATGTTGCCATGGTAACAGTGATAGGTGCCAGCATCTCGAGCTGTGGCCTGGTGAAGCCACAGAGCAGCCCCTCCTCTGAGGGTTCCCAGGACCCACATCTCTCTGACTGAGGCATCCTCGCTCAGGTTGAGGCTCAGCAATGAAATGTTAGGCTTCTTGGGGTGCACGTGGATCCAGGAGATGGGGCCTCTGGCCACAGAGGCAGCAGGCAACAGACAGGGCAGACACAGTGTGGCGCCAGGGGTCACGGTGATGTCTGGTGCAGGGGGATCCAAGGCTAGGAAAGTGTAGGCCTTGGGGTGTCCCTGCAAACCCTCTGGTTCCAAATCACCATCCCCCTCCCCTGAACCGCCCCCTACTTCCTGGCATTTCCGGGCTACCTTACCTTGGATGAGGCTCTGGTTTGTACTGTTCTTAGCTAGGGCACATGCAGGGCCTCTCTCCCGGATCTCAGGGTGGTCTTTGGCCCACACATACAACTGGGAACTTGTGGGGTGACCAGAAGAAGGCCTGTGGTCCTCTGAGGACCTGTTGCCTAGGTCACAGGCTGAGTCATTTCGGTCTGAAATCTTCCACTGGAACATCTCCCCTGGGAAGATACAGAGATATCCAGGAGAGGCAGAGAGATACAGAGACCCAGAAAAACAGACCCAGAGAGAGAGAGACAGAGAAACAGCATCTCAGAGAGAGATGAGGCTGAGAGAGATCGGGAGCAGCTCAGTGTTGAAGTCACAAAGCCACAGGAGTTTTGAGGAGGCACCTACAGCAAGCTCCCTGCTTAATCCACAGGCCCTCCAGCCCTTCCCTCCAGGTGCACTGATTTTTTAAAGATTTTATTTTGTTGTTTTTGAGAGGTGAGAGAGAGAAGGGGGAGGGCGCAGAGCAGTCTCCATAGTTGTACGTCATCAGTTGTGACATGGTTTCCTTCCACACAGGTGGCCTCCAGATCTACTTTAGCGGCCAGACCTCCTCCCTCCATGGCAGGCCTCCCTCTTCTCATCCAGCCCTCCCTGCCCTGCCCTGGACCTCACCGCTGCCTTCCACACTGACTGTCCAGGCCGGCTGCCAGGCCTGCTCAGAAGGGGACCCCTGTTGGCACAGGTGGAAGCCCCCCATCTGATCAGAGACGTTGGAGATGAGCAGGAGAATGCCCAGGGCTGGCCCCACACTCAGCTGTAATGGGGGTGTTGTCTGGCACACCTGAGGCCAGGCTAGCTGACTGGGGGGACTGTCTGAGGCACTCTTGAGGCATGGTAGCACAGCGCTGCTCCCCTCTGTGGAGAGAGGGAGAGGGAGAGAGAGGAGCCCTTAGCCCCCTTCACTACTCAAACTGGGGTAGAAACCCACTGACCCTGGGACCCCACCAACGAGGAGTGGGTGAGACCTCAGAAGCCTTCCAGTCCCTCCCTGGATTTTACAGTGAAGAAAATGGAGGCTAAGTTACTTGGTGGAGGGCACCCAGCCAGAACCCAGGTGGCCAGCCCCAGCTGCTATCTCTGCCCTTTGGACATACCTTTAGCCTCCAGCAGCTGTGGTTTCTGGAGCCTGACCTCCGCAGGGGTAAGGAAGAGGAGGAAGAAGAGGAGAGGAGGTGGCATGGTGGCCAGACTCCCCGAGGCACCCAGCTTCACCACGCAGGGGATGCTGGGGCAGGCGGGGAGTCTGGTGGGCACTGAACCATAGGCGTATGTGGGGGTGGGTGGGCAGTCCCCCCAGGGAGGAAGGGGTGGTCACGCCTCAGGCCCCCTTCTCCATGCTCCCCCTCCACACCCATAAAACTCCCCTCCTCCTTCCGACAGTTTTATTTTCATCCCAGCACTTACCACCAGTGAAATGGCCTTATTTGCATCTGGTTGCGCACATTCTGCTCCCCTCACTAGAGTAAGCCCCTTGCAACAGAGACAGTCTTGTTCACCACGGTCTGTCCGTCCCATTGTAGATGCCCAGCAAATGTTTACTGAACGAGTGGGTCCAGTCTCAGGGCCTCCCTCCTTCAACCTCAAGCTCTAAATCCATTTTCCTGCACACCTACACCTCATTCATTCGTTCAACCAACAGTTCTTGTGCCACTTTCTACTTTCATACAACGAGCCCTTTGGAATCTGGCAGACCTGAGTTTGAACCCTCCACGTCTGCCGCTTACTTGGCCAGATTTCTTCATCTCTCTAAGCCTTACTTCCCTTCTCTGAAAACTGGAGATAATAATAGTAGTACTATCAAAATATTGTTTGTGGGGAAGCCGGGATGGCTCAGTGGGTTAAGTGCTCACTTTGCAGCCCTGGGGACCAAGGATCGAATCCCGGTCCCAGCCCCGGCCCTTGCGGACCCAAATGCTGAACTGGGGAGTTCAGTTCTTACCGGGGCAAGACCCCAGCCCAGTTCCTGTCCTGTGCAGCCCCAAGCCCACCTGTGGAATGAAACTATGTGGAAAAACCAATGATGTGCAACTATGGAGACTGTTCTGGGCCCTCCCCCTTCTCTCTGTCTCTGTATCTCTCTCTCTGTCAAAAACAATAAAAATAAATCTTTAAAAAATATATATATATTGTTTGTGAAGATGGAACAGGACAGTACACACATGTCATCTTTAGCCCAGCACTCAGCACATAGTAGGCCCTCAATTAATGAGAAATAGCATCAATTAATGGCTAAGAGCTCAAGCCAGGCTTCACTGAAGCTCCTTTTAGCAGAGGTCCTGAGAAATGACTGATGATTAACCCCCTTCCCCGCCAGTTCTTCCCCCTCGGAACTCCCTGCTTTAGTTATGGAACCCATTTAGAAATGGGGAATTCGAGGCCCCCAGAGGGCAAGATGTTGCTGGAGATCACACACTGAGCAGGTGGTACAATGAGTCCTGACTCCCAAATCTGTTCTCCTCCCCATCTGTCCCTCCCTCCTCCTGCAACTCCTTTCTTCATTTTTTCTTCTTCTGTTCCTCTCTATCTGTCTCTGACTCTCTGTACGTGCATGTGTTATGTGTATCTCTGTCCTTCACTGCTGCTCTGTCTCTCTGTCTACGTGCATGTGTTATGTGTATCTCTGTCCTTCACTGCTGCTCTGTCTCTGTCTCTCTCTGTGTATGTGCATGTGTTATGTGTATCTCTGTCCTTCACTGCTGCTCTCTCTGTCTCTGTCCCTCTCTCTCTGTGTACGTGCATGTGTTATGTGTATCTCTGTCCTTCATTGCTGCAGCACTCAGAGAAAGGGTCCAGGGACCCAGGAGACCTGCTTTCTCAGTTGCTGGTTCCCAGAGCTGCCTACTGGGCTGTGGCTTCCTGTTTGCCTCAGGCAAGCCCCCAGGGGACCCTCCAGCTGGCAGGGCCCCCACTTCCCTTTGTTGGGGTGGCTCACAGGGGAAAGAGAGGGGCAATGGGGAATGGAAAGGATGAGGTGGCAGGACTTTTTTTTTTTTTTTTGCCTTTCATAACAAAATCTTTTTAATCCTGTTTTTTAGCTTCCCAGCTGCCTTGGGGTCAAGTCTTCTTGCTAGAGCATATCAGACCCCTGCTTAGAATATTTCAGCAGCTTTTCATCTACCTAAAAGAAACACTCCCAACAATGGCCCCAGAGGTCTTAGTGGGGCTGCCCCACCGCCTCTACTCACCTTCCCCATCCACCACTCTGCCCTCCACCCCTCATGCCCTTTGCACCACTCAGGTGCCTTCCCTGACCCTGTCTGTCTCCTTCCCAGCATTTGCCCCAATCCCAAATTATATTTGTTAGACGTCTCATTTACCTCCTGCCTGTGAATGTTTTTCCTCTGTGACAAGGGATCTTTTTTTGTTTTTTTTTAAGATTTATTTTATTGTTTTTGACAGAGACAGAGAGAAGGGGGAGGGCCCAGAGCAGTCTTCATAGTTGGGCATTATCAGTTTTCAACATGGTTTTGTTCCACACAGGTGGGTGGGGGCTATGCAGGGTGGGCACTGGGCTGGGGTTCTCCCCCATGGGAGGCACGCCCCCTCAAGCCAGGGGCCAAACTGGGTGGAGTGGGGGGTGGGCGTGAAGAACTGAACTGGGGGCCTCCTACATGGGAAGCACACCTCAGTTCAGCATATGGGTCTGCACAGGCCCGGGCAAATCGAGCGCTTAATCCGCTGAGCCATCTCAGCTTCCCTGATTTTTACTGTCTTGTTCAATGACATCTAGTAGGTGCTTGATAAGGTTTGTTGTATAAAGAAAGGAAGTTAATGGGGAAGCAGGATGGCTCAGTGGGTTAAGCGCTCACTTTGCAGCTCCGGGGACCAGGGATAGAGTCCTGGCCCCAGCCCGTGCGGAACCATGTGCTGGGCTGGGGGCTTCCCCAGTTCAGTTCTCTCTCTGTCTCTGTCTCTGTATCTCTCTCTCTCTGCCAAAAATGAAGATAAATAAAAATATATTAAAAAAAAAAAAAGAAAGGAAGTTAGGAAGAATGAAAGAAAACTTTCTTTTCTCTTCACCCTATGCAATGTTACTAAGGCTAGTCCATTTTCTAGCCTAAATATTTCTAGAATCAACTCCTCATTTTGGACTCTTCTTTTCACTGCCAGAACCATTTCAACAGCCTCTTTGGTGGGCTGACGTCTACCTCTTTTGCTTCACAACTACGTGCCACAAAGAGAGAGGGTCCTTAGTATGTCATGTGCTTTCCTTGCTCAACAGCCTTCAATGACTCCCAGGGCCTCAGGGATAAAATCCAAGCCTGATAGTTGACTGGAGCCTTATTTATAATCGTCATTTCTCCCCTGTCCCAAGAAACTACCACATACACAGGGAGTCCTGAAGACAGGAAGCTGCTTTAGGACAGTAAGCTACTGAGGATTTATGAACCAGGCATTGACCTGGCCCGATTGGCACTTTCTAAAAATTTCCCTGGCTGCAGTGTGGAGGAGGAATTGGAGGGAGACCAGAGAGATCAGTAAGGAAGTGTTCATTCATTCATTCCCCAGATGTTTACTTATTATTGTGGTTTTTTCTCAGGCACTGTGCTAGGTGCTAGGGAAACAGCAGGGAGCAAGAAAGATAAGGTCCCTGATCTCAGGGAGTTTTGATTCAAGTTTTGGTGCTACAGAAAGGTAAAGGGGGACAGGTAATAAACAAGTTAACCAGTAAACAATTTCAGATGGGAGAAGTCTGATGTAATCTAATGGTAGACGATTAGGGATGTCCACTTTCCACAGGGTGGTCAGGGGCCTCACTAAGGATGAGACCTGAGATGGGGAAAAGCTTGGTATTTTAAAGATTTATTTTTATTGTTTTCGACAGAGAGAGATACAGAGACAGAGACAGAGAGAAGGGGGAGGGCCCAGAACAGTCTCCATAGTTTAAGGTGACCAGATTTTAACATTGGTAAAGCGGGACACCATTGACCAGGGCGGAGGGGGTTCTTGATTAAAAATTTGGTCTATCTCCCGCCGTTACCTAGCTTGCCGTGCATTCTTTCCAAAAATCGGGACTTTTTTAAAATGCTGCGGGACCCAGGACAAATTGTTAAAAATCAGGACTGTCCCGCCACTAGTCACCCTACCATAGTTGCACATCATTGGTTTTTGCACAGTTTCATTCCACAGGTGGGCACAGGGCTGCACAGGGCAGGAACTGGGCCGGGGTCTTTGCCCCGGTGAGAACTCAACTGGGGGCACTTCCCAGTTCAGCATATGGGTCCACACGGGCCGGGGCTGGGATTCGATCCTCGGTCCCCAGGGCCGCAAAGTGAGCGCTTAACCCACTGAGCCATCCCGGCTTCCCCAAGCTTGGTGTTTTCAAGTCAGGTCCACAATGTTTAGTTTGGTTTGGTTTGGTTTGGTTTTGTTTGGTTAGGAACTGTCACACTCTTTTCCATAATGGCTATGCTACTACTTTACATCCCCCTCAGAAAGACACGAGAAACTGTTTCTCCATATACTCAACAGCACTTGGTATTATCACTCTTGTTTTAGCAATCCTGGTAAGTGTGTAGTGGTATCTCCCTGTGATTTTAATCTGCATTTCCCTAATGGCTAATGCTATTGAACATCTTTTCATGTGCATGTCTGCCACCTGTGACATTGTGTCATTTACCCATTTTCAAATTGGAGATTGAATTAGATTTTAATAAGGGGTGAGACACAACACGATCTGTTTTACAAAGATGACTCTAGTTGCTTTGAAAATCAACTCAAGGGGCCAAAAGGCCCTACAAGGGAACAGTTAGGAGGTATTGTGTAAGTTCAGGAGATGATGGGGTCTGGGACTGTGTCTTGCGCTGGAGATGAAGAAAAAGGGTGGCATTCTGGAACACTCAGTCCTTGGAGGTAGAGTTTACAGGACTCCCAGGCTATTCACAGGAGAAACAGGGTTGGGAGGAGAATCAAGGCTCTGCACTTGTCTGGCATCGTCCAAGGGGAGAGGTAAGATAACGAGAGCTTGACCTAGGGCAGTGGCGATGGGAGGAGAGGAGGGATTTGAGAGGTGCTGGAAAGGGGAGGAGAGATTAGCAGGAAGCAGTGACTGGTTGAATATCAAAGTAGGGGTGGGGACTCAGGCGCCCAGAAAACTGGAGCCAATCCAGCCCTGACCCGAGGGATGCTCCACGAAGGCGGAGGTGCACGGAGGTCCAGCCACAATTCGCTGTAATGTGAGCCAAGCTCCGGCGGAAGGACGGCCAGGGGCCGAGCAAAAGGCCGGCTCTGGGGCTCGGGAGAGACCCCAAGAGCTTCGTCCACTTAGGCTGAGGCCAGCGGGCGTCCCGGAGGAGGTGTAATTTGAATAGAGGTCACGTGGAGACGCCAGCAGGCCTTCGCTAAAAGGACTCCGGGTCTGAAGGACTGGTAGCTTGGAACAGCGCTCCCCAGGAAGGAAGCGAAGAGGCCGGGCCGGGGCCCGGCGTGGACGCGCAAATCTACGGCCGAGGACCGGCAATCCTCCCCTACCTCCAGCCTCGGTTTCGAGCCGATCTGCTCCGGAAACAGCCGAGCGGATCCGGAAACAGCCGAGAGGACACGGAAGCGGTGAAGGCCGTCACCAGGGGGTGCAGGACTCCGCCGTTTGCGCAGAGGCGATGGCGGCAGCGGCGCCGGCGGCCGTCGGCGAGGACGGCCGGAGACTGCGGCCCGGGGCTGGTACGGGAGAGCGCGTCCATGCACGGGAGGGGCGGTGAAGCCGGAGGCGGGTCCGCGGTCAGCTGCGGGCGGATGGGGGCTGGTAAGGGGAGACTGGGGGAAGGGGCGGGGCCCCGCCGCCGGGAGCGAGGGGCGGGGCCTGGAGTCCCGGGTGAGGAGTAGGCCCAGCAGCACGTGAGGTGGGGCCCAGGGAGGAAGGGGATGGGCCATGTGCGCAAGGGGCGGGGTCATTTCAGGGGCGGGGTCTTGTCTGAAAAACTGACGGGCTGGGAAGAGGCGGGGCTATCGTTAACGCTAGGCTAAGCGAGGTGCGAAGGAGGCGGGGACGGGGCGGGGCCAGGTGAGCGGAAGGGGCTCGGGGAAGGGGCGTGGACTGAGGCTGTAGTACTATTAGGTTGCAAGACCATTGGATTTGGTGGCCTGAGTGATTGTTTATCCTGGAGGGATGGGAAGAGAGGCTGATCCCTGTCCCCCACAGTGCTGGATTCCCAGCTGCAGGAGGGGGCAAAGGTTGAGGCCGAGTCCGGGGAACTTGGCCGACTTCGGACTGAGCTGGCAGGTGCCCTGGCAGAGATGGAGACCATGAAGGCTGTGGCGGAGGTGAGCGAGAGCACGAAGGCTGAGGCTGTGGCTGCTGTGCAGCGGCAATGCCAAGAGGAGGTGGCTTCGCTGCAGGCCATCCTGAAAGGTGAGGCAGGATCTCTTTCCAGACCATCAGTCCCATAAGGGGCAATGCATGACCGGAAATGGGTCAGGGGACGGAGCATCTATGGAGTCGGTTAGCAGGGCTGCCTAGCCCAGGGCAGACTTACGGGCCCAGAGAACGGGGTACCCTTTTCTAATTTGCAGAGGTGCTGCCTGTGCAAGCAGCAGCTCTGTCAGTTCCAGCTAGGTTTAGCTCTGAGCTTCTACCTGTTCCTTTGCTCTCATTTCTTGTGCTTCACTGATGACTGATCACCCTTGGAGATGAACAACTTCTCAGTTCCCTGAACCACCCTCATTTGAGCCTCTAGGCTTCAGATTTAGCCCTAGGCCCTGTCTCTGTGAGTCCATCCTCTGATTTCCTTTCGTCCACAGGCACCCCTACATCTGCACCCACTAACATGCACTGACTTCTTTTTTAAAAGATTTATTTTGGTGTTTTGACAGAGAGAGAAGGGGGAGGGTCCAGAGCAGTATCCATAGTTGTACGTCATCAGCTTTCGACATAGTTTCATTTTACACAGGTGGGCACCGGGGTCATGCAGGGTGGGAACCAAACTGGGAACCTCCCACATGGGAAGCACACCCCAGTTCAGCATATGGGTCTGCTCAGGCCAGGGCCTGGACTTGATTTTCAGACCCCGGGGCTGCTGAGCCATGCCGGCTTCCCAGTACTGACTTCTGTATGTACTTAGGATGCAGAAGCACCCCTTGGCCCAGATCCCTCAGCTTCTTTTTCTATTTCCCCCTTGTCCTGTAGTCAGAGGCCAGAGTCTCTGACATAGCTTCTAGTCCTGCCCCACCCCTCTGCTTCTGCTGCCATTGCTGTAGTGAAGATCTCAACAGCTCCCTGGACTGTTGCCCCAGCCTTCTCACAAATCTCCCTCTATAGTCTGGCCTTGACAGTGGCTTCCAGAGCAAACTTCCTAAAATTTCCATCCCACCATGTCATTTTTCATTATAACTACTCCTGGCTCTAGACTTCTCTGAGGCTGTATTTCCCACATTGCAGGCATCCACATACCACCTTGATAACATGGTTGTCTCCTTATATGACTTGCCCTGTTACCTACTTAATATTTGTTCTTCAAATAGATCCACATTTTTTTTTTTAAAGATTTATTATTTTTGACAGAGAGAGATACAGAGACAGAGAGAAGGGGAAGGGTCCAGAACAGTCTCCATAGTTGCACATCGTCATCGGTTTTTCCACATAGTTTCATTCCACAGGTGGGCTTGGGCTGCACAGAAAAGGTATTGGGCCAGGGTCTTACCCTGGTGAGAACCAAACTGAGGGCACTCCCCAGTTCAGCATATGGGTCTGCACGGGCCAGGGCCGGGATTCAGTCCTCAGTCCCCAGGGCTGCAAAGTGAGCGCTCAACCCACTGAGCCATCCTGGCTTCCCCTAGCTCCACTTTTTAAAACCTCACATACATTTTATTTATTTATTTATTTATTTATTTATTTATTTATTTATTTATTTATTTTTGACAGAGAGAGAGAGAGCGAGAGAGAGACCTGAACTGAACTGGGGGAAGCTCCCCGTTCAGCATATGGTTCCGCACGGGCCGGGGCCGGGATTCAATCCCCGGTCCCCGCCACTGCAAAGCGAGCACTTAATCCACTGAGCCATCCTGGCTTCCCCAATACATTTATTTTAAAGGAAACTTCCTGTTCCTATAAGAGAAACTATCCTAAATCATCATCATAACAATAGTGGTAATAATAATGGCTAACATTTATTGAGCACTTACTGTATGCCAGGCACTGAAGTAAATGTTTTACGAGTATGTAGCCTTCATAACAATCTCTGTGAGGTAGGAACTATTAGGTTGGTGCAAAAGTAACTAGTTTCAGACTGAATTTTAAATTATTGTAATGAGGCTCAAACACATTTTTATTAATCAAAATAGGAACCATTACAATCAACATATTTTTGCCAACAAGAAATAAGTTTGTGCATTCCTGCAGCGTAAAAATCCATGCTTCGGGATTCGACACACTCTTGGAAAGCATTCTCTGCATCCTGCTGGTTGTGGAAGCGTTTTCCTTGCAAAAAGTTGTAGAGATGCTTGAAGAAGTGGTAGTCAGTTGCCGAGAGGTCAGGTGGATATGGTAGATGAGGCAAAACTTCATGGCCCAATTCATTCAACTTTTGAAGCATTTGGTTGTGTGGCGTGCTGTCAGGTGTTGTCATGGAGATGAATTGGGCCCTTTCTGTTGACCAATGCCAACTGCAGGCATTGCAGTTTTCAGTGCATCTCATCGATTTGCTGAGCATACTTCTCAAATGGAAAGGTTTTGCCGGGATTCAGAAAGCTGTAGTGGGGAAGCCGGGATGGCTCAGTGGGTTAAGCGCTCACTTTGCAGCCCCGGGGACCGGGGATCAAATCCAGGCCCTGGCCCGTGTGGACCGATATGTTGAACTGGGGAGTGCCCCCAATTCAGTTCTCACCGGGGTGAAGACCCCGGCCCAGTTCCTGCCCTGTGCAGCCCCACTCCCACCTGTGGAATGAAACTATGTGGAAAAACAAATGATGTGCAACTATGGAGACGGTTCTGGGCCCTCCCCCTTCTCTCTGTCTCTGTATCTCTATCAAAAACAATAAAAATAAATCTTTAAAAAAAAAAAAAAAAAAGAAAGCTGTAGTGGACCAGACTAGCATCAGACCACCCAACAGTGACGCTGACCTTCTTTTTAATACAAGTTTGTCTTTTGGGAAGTGCTTTGGAGCTTCTTCTCATTCTAACCACTGAGCTGGTTGTTTCCAGTTATCATATAAAATCCACTTTTCATCACACGTCATAATTTGATGGAGAAATGGTTCGTTGTTGTTGCAAAGAATACAAGAAGACAGCACTTCAAAATGACGAGGAATTTTCGGTCAGCTCATGAGGCCCCCATTTATCGAGCTTTTTCACTTTTCCAATTTGTTTCAAATGCTGAATGTAGAATGGTCAATGTTGAGTTCTTGGGCAACTTCTCCTATAGTTGTAAAAGGATCAGCTTCTTCAATGATTATCTCAATTGGTTGTTGTCAACTTCTGATGGCCAGCCACTACGTTCCTCATCTTCAAGGCTCTTTCTTGTCTCCTTTGCAAAACTTCTTGAAACACCACTGCACTGTACATTCATTAGCATTTGCTGGGCCAATGTGTTGTTAATGTTGTAAGTTGTCTCTTCTGCTTTAACAGCCCATTTTGAACTCGAATAAGAACATCACTTGAATTTGCTTTTTGTCTAACATCATTTCCATAGTCTAAAATAAATATACAATAAACAGCAAGTAATACATTATTAACAAAGAAACATAAAGTGAGAAATACACATTAAAATGATGTTATAACATAACCACATTTATTTAAGAATGTATTCCAGGGGAAGCCAGATGGTTCAGCGGGTTAAGTGCTCGCTTTGCAGCCCCAGGGTACAAAGATCGAGTCCCAGCCATGGCCCATATGGACCCATATGCTAAACTGGGGTATGGCCCCAGTTCGGTTCTCACCAGGGTGAGCTTCTCATGTGGGAGGTCCCCGCTTCAGCCCTCAGCTTGCAGGGGCGTGCTTCCCATGCAGGAGGCCCCTGGCCAGGTTCCTACCTTTTGTGCCCCCCTACCCCCACCCTTCCCATCCACCTGTGTGGAATGAAACCATGTCGAAAACTGATGACGTACAACTATGGAATCTGCTCTAGGCCCTCCCCCTTCTCTCTGTCTCTCTCTGTCAAAAACATTAAAATAGATCTTAAAAAAAATTTTTTAAGTATACCAATATTAAATGGCAAATTTCAGCAATGCAAAAACTGCAATTATGTTTGCACTAACCTAATTATTATTTGTCTCCATTTTACAGAAGAAGCTTCATGGGCCGGAGAGGTTAGATAACTTGCCCAAGGTCATACAGGTAGAAAGCAGCAGCAGATTTGAAGCCAGGCAGTCTGGTAGCAGAACCTTTACTTATTTTATTTATTTATTTATTTTTAAACTTTTTTTTTTTTTATTGTTTTTGACAGAGAGAGAGAGAGAGATACAGAGACAGAGAGAGAACTGAACTGGGGGAACTCTCCAGTTCAGCACGTGGGTCCACACGGGCCGGGGCCGGGATTCGATCCTCAGTCCCCGGTGCTACAAAGTGAGCGCTTAACCCACTGAGCCATCCCGGCTTCCCCTACTTGTTTTTTTTAAACAGGATATATTACAAATTTATGTAAGCAATAACTTAGTTCACACCATGTAATAAAAAGTACTTTAATCAAGATGCACAAGGTTTTGTAGGTTCTAAACTGAAGGGCTTTTTTTGGTCTGCAGAATCCTTAAAACCTGTAGCTCTTAAAATTTGTTAGCCTTCCTACTGAGAGGTAAGTTATGTACAACAATGATGAAACAG
The DNA here is from genome assembly GCA_004027555.1 of Craseonycteris thonglongyai. Classification (NCBI taxonomy): domain Eukaryota; kingdom Metazoa; phylum Chordata; class Mammalia; order Chiroptera; family Craseonycteridae; genus Craseonycteris; species Craseonycteris thonglongyai. The sequence continues at coordinate 15,231 of PVKE010011321.1, read as the reverse complement.
ACCATTTGTCTATTATGCATCATTCCAGCTTTGTTCAACAATGACTGAAACTCTTTTTCTCATGTTCTTGTTTGTTTACCTGATAAAGTTGTGCTGCCTGGCTATTGGCTGAACTGTTTGGATTCGGCGGAATCTTCTGACATTAGTACATGTTAAAATAACTAAAGCAGGGGAAGCCGGGATGCCTTAGTGGGTTAGGCGCTCACTTTGCAGCCCCGGGGACCGAGGATCGAATCCTGGCCCTGGCCCGTGCGGACCCATATGCTGAACTGGGCAGTGTCCCCAGTTCAGTTCTCACCGGGGTGAGACCCCGGCGCAGTTCCTGCCCTGTGCAGCCCCGCCCACCTGTGGAGTGAAACTATGTGGAAAAACCAATGATGTGCAACTATGGAGACTGTTCTGGGCCCTCCCACTTCTCTCTGTCTGACTCTGTATCTCTCTCTCTCTCTGTCAAAAACAATAAATAAATCTTTAAAAAAATAAATAACTAAAGGAAATAAAAAATACTTATTACTACTATTAGATATTGATTGTTATTGGTATATATTAATAGGAATAGATATCAGATCTTTGCCATTATGACGTACCAGGAAGAGGGCTGAACATGTTCCAGATGTCATCTCCTTTGATCCTATAACAACCCAGTGGGGTAATCATTTGTGTCCCATTTATCAGCTGAGGACACTGATTATCCGGAGCAATCTCTCCACAAAGCCCACTGTCTTAATCGCTGTGGTAAATTGCCTTGCAGAACATGTCAGTGATGGAGAGCTGGTGGGGCCAATGCATTGACCCCCTCTGCCTTTCTGCCCACCAGACTCCATCAGCAGCTATGAGGCCCAGATCACTTCTCTGAAGCAGGAGCGGCAGCAGCAGCAGCAGGACTATGAGGAGAAGATGCGGGAGCTGGGCCGCCTGAAGCAGCTGCTGTCTGGGGCTCACCCGCTGGACTCCTTGGAGAAGCAGATGGAAAAGGTTGGGGTTGGGATGGCCTCCCCCTACAACCCTGGGATTTGGAAGAATGTTGAGGCAACTAAAAGTGACCGTGGGACAGAGGGATTGTTGGTGTGCCGCTCCCAGATCATTCGGAGCTGGACAGCCAGTCGTCATTCCACGTATAGCACATGCTATAGCAAGGCCCTGGCTCGCCACTTACTAGTGGCTTGGCTAGGTTCATTTACCTCCCAAATTAAGGACAGTCATGTAGAGGAAAGGGAGCTAACATGTAGGGATAGCTTTCATGCCCGAGGTACTCTGATAACTGCTTGAAAGACTTAGCCTTCCCAGTCTTTCCCCTGAAAATAAGGTCCATTATGTCCATTTAACAGATGAGTGAGATGAAGCCCAGAGAAGTTCAGTAATTTTCCCCAGGTTATTCACATGAAAAGGAGATTTGGAACGTAAAAATGGAGGCATTCTGGTTCTAAAGTTTTTGTTCTTAATCTCTATACCAAATTACCTCCTTTATTGTTGTTAGCAATAGTGGAAAGCACATACTGCCAAACTTCCTCTGTCAAAGGTCACATCGTTAACCTCACTTGATCTTCACAGTAGCTCTGTGAGATACCTACTTAGCTCACTTTATGCATAAGGAAACGGAGGCTCGGGAGATGGAGTACATCACCTGGTTAGAAAGACAAAGATCAAAACAGGAGCCCAAGAAAGAAAGACGTCCGTCCCATGCATTCCCAGCAGAGGCTGCTGCTTGCATTTGGGGTGTTGCTCCAGGAGCAATTACCCAAGGTGGTGCAGGAGAGGGTTCTGCTGAAGGAAAGCCACCTGGGACAGCGGAAGGAGCAGCAGGCCCAGAACCAGGCAGTTCCAGTCCTTGGCCCAGCCTGGCATTCAGCCACGGCCTAGGCGTCTGCAGAACATGAGTTGCAAGGCTTCAGATGGGATCTAGAGTGTGTTTGGGCCGTGCAGGCTTCCCCTACCTGTTACAGTGATTCACATGAGTTCTGGAGGGTTAGATGGCTTGATTGAGACAGGTTTTTAGTGATTCAGGAAATAGAAGTGGCATGAATTGGAAGAGGATGGGTGAGTACTGGCAGTTTTCTGCCTTAGATAGCTGGGTGGATAGCAGGGGCATTCTTGCTGACCTAGCACCTGTGGGAAGAGAAATGCCGTCATGCATTGGTTCAGATTAGGCTGTACTAGAGGAGCCTGTGCAACATCCAAGTGGAGACGTCCAGAGACTGTTGCCTATGCAAGTTCAGCAGGATCCCGGGGAAGCCGGGATGGCTCAGTGGGTTAAGCGCTCACTTTGTAGCTCCGGGGACCAGGGATCAAATCCTGGCCTTGGCCCATGCGGACCCATATGCTGAACTGGGGAGCTCCCCCAGTTCAGTTCTCTCTCTCTCTCTCTCTCTCTCTCTCTCTCTCTCTCTCTCTCTCTCTCTCTCTCTCTTTCTGTCTCTCTCTCTCTCCCTCTGTCAAAAATAAATTAAAAAAAAAAAAAAGAAAGTAGGATCCCAAGTCTCAAAAGAGAAATGAAATAGCCAGCAGTATGGTGGTGGGGTGAGTGTGGGAGGACCTATCAGGATGAGGTTTGAAAACCCAGGTCAACAGTAGCTTAAATAAGATAGAAAGTTTATTTTTCTTAAAGTTCAGAGGTAGATATTTTCAGGACTCAAGAGCAGCTCAACACATCATTAGGGAAGCTGCCAACTTATTCTCTGGAGCATTTGAGATTTTATTCCCCGACATATGTCATTAGTTTGTCTCCAATAAACTCTTATAAACAAACAAGTCATTAGGAACTCGGGCTCCCCCTATATTGCTGTTTGGCCATAGGTAGCTTACTGCCTCATCATCCAAGATGACTGCTTGAGTGCCAGCCATTATGTCAACATTCTAGCCAGGAAGGAAGCGAGGAATAAACTAAAGCACCTTCTGTCTTTAAGGAGTTGTTCTAGAAGTTGCACATCTACTTACAACTCATTTGCTGTAACTTTGGTAGTCATATGGCCATGGTTAGTTACAGGGAAGCTGAGAACTGCAGATGGTATTCTAGAATTTAGGCTATGTGCCCACCTAAACATGTGAGGTTCTATGATAAAAGGAAAAAAGTGCCTGTTGGAGTAGAAGAGAAGGTGAGCAGGGGGGCACAGGAAGCTAGCAGAGACTCTGGCCCCTTTACCTACCCTGTGACCTGGGGCAGGTTGAGCTCCCAGAGCCTCCGTTCTAATCTCTGAAGTGGGGGTGGACAGGACAGTGCCTTCTTGAGAGGATTCGAAGAGCTGATGTGCTTGGAGAGGCTGCTCTGGGCAGGCCTGAGGGGTCCCGCAGTCGGGAACGAGGAAACTCGCTGCCCAACCGCCCCACTCCTTCAGGCCCACGAGGACTCGGAGAAGCTGCGAGAGATTGTGCTGCCCATGGAGCAAGAGATCGAGGAGCTAAAGGCGAAGCTGCTGCGGGCGGAAGAGCTGATTCAGGAGATCCAGGTGAGGGGGAGACCAGGGGCGCTGACGGGAGAAGGGGCACTGCAGGGCCCTGGCCCCCCAGCCTCTTCCCTGCCCCCCTTCCCTAGAGACGGCCCCGGTACCCCCCTTCCCTGCACGGCTCCGCGGAGGTGCTGCCCCTGTCCCGGGACTCGTCTCCCCCACTGGAGCCTCTGGAGGAGCTGACCGGAGACGGGGGTGCGGCGGCCGAGGCCTTCGCCCACAACTGTGACGACAGCGCCTCCATCTCCTCCTTCTCCCTCGGTGGCGGGGCCGGCAGCAGTACCTCCCTGCCCCGCAGCCGCCAGGGCCTGAGCCCCGAGCAGGAAGAGACCGCCTCTCTGGTGTCCACGGGCACCCTGGTCCCTGAGGGCATCTACTTGCCCCCTCCTGGCTACCAACTCGTTCCAGACACCCAGTGGGAGCAGCTGCAGATGGAGGTGAGCGGAGTGGGTAGAGCGCCCTGTCTGCGGGCATGCGTCCATTTCTCCCTTCACCAAGTACTTTCCACACGCCTGAAATGTCCAGGTGCTAAGCTAGAGCGGGGGACCCCACAGTGGGAACTTTTCCCCTCCTGGCTCTTCCTCCTCATGAGGGAGCCACACACACACGTGAGGACATCAGTGTCACAGGGTGGGACACCCAGAACAAAGGAATAGGGTCATGGGGTCGAGACTGGCAGTGCCAGAGACTCACTGGCGTGGTGAAAAAGAAGCATTCTTCAGAAATCGGGGGCAGAGGGAACTGCAAGTTCAGACGCCCTGAGGAGGGACAGGCCATGGTGTGTCAGGAAAGCGATGAGATCAGGAAAGATGGCGAGGTCCACAGGAGGCCACGGAGTTTGCATCTCAGACAGGGAGCGGTGGGAAGCCTGTCGGTTTTAAGCCAGAGAGGCCTGCTCTGCTTTTAGGCTTTTAACAGACCACTCGGGCCTCTGGTAGGAATGGACTGTGGTGGGGGAGGGCAACAGGAGAAGCGCTGTGGCTCTTTGGGAGATGCTTGGCATAGTTAAGAAGAAGGTCATGCCTGGGACCAGAAGGTGGCAGCAGAGATGGAGCAAAGTGGGAAGATGTGGAATCCATTTTGGAGGCAGACTGACAGGGGCTGCTGGTGGGTTGGACATGGGGAGTGGAGGGAGGAGGAGTCGGCACCCATTCCTTTTGGCTTGAGCGACTGTGGTGATGGCACCACACTCTGGGATGCAGAAGGCAAGGCAGTGGCCTGGTGAGGAGGGAGGGAGTCCTCCCCTGGAGGTTGTAACTGAGGCTGGGTCTGTGGCAGGGGCGGCAGCTGCAGAAGGACCTGGAGAGCATCAGCCGGGAGCGGGATGAGCTGCAGGAGGGCCTGAGACGAAGCAACGAGGACTGTGCCAAGCAGGTGGGTCCAGCCTCTGCTGCAGCCCCAGCAGCGCCTCGGCCGCCTGCCTCCTCCTGGGCCCCGACTTCCCCCTTGCCCCTCCCCACAGATGCAGGTGCTCCTGGCCCAAGTCCAGAACTCAGAGCAGCTGCTGCGGACCCTGCAGGGGACAGTGAGCCAGGCCCAGGAGCGGGTTCAGCTGCAGATGGTGAGGGCTTGGGGCCTGGGCCAGGAGGGAGTATGATGGGAATCGGTTGAGGGGAACATGTGGAAGGTTGAGGCACCTGTCCTGTCCCCCAGCTTGTTGGGCTGCACCGGGAGCTGGTGCCACGTGGATAAAGGGTTTCTAGGGTACCTGGCACTGTGGCCAGAGCCCAGCATGCACTTGCCGTGATCCTGAGCTCCTCCCACAAGCTGGGAACCTTGACATTGAGATAATGGGACCCAGCTTGCAGTCATGGGGATGAAAAGCAAGGATTGCAAATCAGATGTTCTCAAGACAAGACAGGAGATGTGAAGGGATGAACTGAGCCAGGTGCAAGGCAGGAAGGAGCCGCATGGCCAGCCAAGACCCTGCCCAGGGGCCGCTCCTCCACGCCGCTGACCGGGGCCGTGTGGGGATGCCAGGTCGATGCTGCCAGGTTCTCTGATTTGTCAAGAGAAACCAGAAATCTGGATCTTTGTGTGTAGTCTCCCAGTTTTTAAAATTAGCACCTAATTCAAGTTTAAAAAAAAACCCATATGGACCATATAAAACACCCTGGGGCCGGTGGCTGCCTCTGTGACTTCTGTGTCACTGAGGAGACTATAAACAGCTTGGGAACCAGACATAACAAGGGTATTTCTTCATTTCTCAGAAGAGGCGGAGGGCGGGGACTTGTCTGGCTGTCAGCAGTATCTGCAGGAGGACACAGGGTTTGGCCTCACAGGGGACATCTTCTCCCGCTCTTGGCCTCACTCTAACCGTCCGTCCCCAGGCCGAGCTGGCCACCTCCCACAAGTGCCTGAGCCGCGAGGTGAAGCGGCTGACCGAGGAGAACCAAGGGCTGCGGGCCGGGCCGCCACCAGCAGCCTCCGGGGGCCAGGCGCAGGAAGAGGGCCCGCAGGAGTCGCTGCCCAGCTCTCTCACGGTGAGGGGAGTGGGTGCCTGCCCTTCCCATGCACAGCAAAGCACTGACCTGGCACCATGGGACTGGGCGCTGACTCAGGCTGGTGCATTACCTTGGCCGACTCACTTGACTTTCCTAAGGCTCAGTGTCCTCCCCTGAAAACTGGGACCACACCCCTTGCCAGCATTAGAAAGTGAGTTCCGAGAATGCTTAATGTGGAGGAAGCAGTAATTTGGTTTATGTTTAAGTGACATGGGACCCACAAAACTGAATACATTATAATCTGGTTCATAACAAACTATTGTCCTTGATCTGTGCTTGGCCTTTATTGATTGAATTTATTAACATAACTTATTGAGTTGATTTATTAAAATGAAGATCCCCTGGAATCCTTACCCACCCCAATAATGCCACTGAATCTTATGCGCCTCCAAACACCTTGGCCTGTTCGCTGTCCTGAACTTGACCATCCGGATCCTTGCTCTGTTTTGGTGCCGTGTTTTATTACACACATGTGTCTGCCTAAATAATGGAGTGCTCGCCTTCCTTGTTTTTGAGCTTTTATGAAGGGCGTCTTGGTGTGGGGTTCTTGCTGGGGAACAGTTCAGTTGCTGCTGGACCATCTGTCTGCTCTCCTACCACGGCAATTGGGTTGTTTGCCCTTTTAACCGTTTCCTTCCTGCCGTGGGGCTGGGGGCCCCTGTGGGCTCGGCCCACCAGCCCCACACCAAGGGGGTCGCCTGCCTTTCAGGATTTGCAGCAGCTGGTGCGCTGCACCCGGCAGGAGGCGCAGGCCCGGCAGCAGGCGCAGGAGCATGAGGCCGAGCGCCTTCGGATTGAGATTGTGACCCTGCGCGAAGCCCTGGAGGAGCAGACGGTGGCCAGGGCCAGCCTGGAGGGGCAGCTGAGAGTGCAGCGGGAGGAGACAGGTGAGGGGAGGAGACACCCCACCCTCACGCCACCTGGGGGTCAGCAGGGGCGAGAACAGTGTGACAGGGACCTGACCTCTATTTCCTTTCCTTTCCACACAGAGGTGTTAGAGGGTGAGTATGCGCTGCAGCCGGACGGCCGGGGCAGCCGGGGCGGGTGAAGGAGGACGGAGGCCGTGGGCCTGACCGCTGGCCCTGCCTGACTTCCTAGCCTCCCTGTGCAGCCTGAGGACAGAGATGGAGCGGATCCAGCAGGAGCAGAGCGAGGTGAGGCAGAAGTCAGGCCAGACCGGGATGACGGGAAGGGGGGGCAGAGTGGAGAAGACCCTAAGCGGCCCCTCCTGCCTCAGGCCAGGTGGCAGGAAGCCTTGAGGCAGCCTCCAGGCTCAGGCCCCACCGCAGAGGGTGGTAGAGGGGCTGCCCCTGCAGTTGGCCACACGCCTTCCCACCTGGCCCAGGGCCCCAGCCTGTGTCCTGTCCCCCAGGCCCAGCTCACAGACCTCCTCTCAGAACAGAGGGCAAAGGTGCTACGGCTTCAGGCCGAGCTGGAGACCAGTGAACAGGTGCAGAGGGATTTCGTACGACTGTCCCAGGCCCTGCAGGTATGGCATGCCCCTCCCCAGTGGATTTGTCCTGGGGAGTCTTCCTCCTCCTAGGGCTGGCATGGTCCTTTGCTCTGAGCTACTGCTCGAAAACACTAAAGCACCTGTGGGTCTGTCTTTGTCGGCCATGGGAAGCCCCTAGCCCAGAGCCTGGCACACAGATGTGTGTACTCCTTACAACATCTGCCCCTGCCCCTGCCGCACGCTTCCTCACGCTGTCCCCCTAGGAAGGACCCATTTCTTCCCTTGAGCCTGGTTTCACCATGGGTTGGGGGAGGTGGGGCCGCTAGGTACACTGGTCCTGGGCCCTTGCCCCTTGCAGGGCTGGCAGGGGTGGGGGCTGCATTTCCCCACCGAGGCTCCCTCTGCTTCCCTCACTGGACCCCGCAGGTGCGCCTGGAACAGATCCGCCAGGCCGAGAGCCTGGAGCAAGTGCGCAGCATGATGGACGAGGCGCCCCTCAGGGACATCCGGGACATCAAAGACACCTGAGGGGCCAAACCCCACCCACCTGGGGAGACTGCCTTTCTCCACTGCAGAACCAGGAGGCCCAGGCTTTGGGGGTCTCAGGATGGAGTCTTCTCCCTCTCTAAGCCTGGGGGCCAGGGGCCAGGGCCTTCTCCCAGGAGTGGCTGGGCCTGTTGCTCCCAAGGGTGACACTGGGTGTAGGTCCCAGCTCCCTCCTGGAACCACAGGTGCAGGCTCAGCCCTGCAGCTTTCTAGCTGCGAAGCTGCCTCCTGCATCCTAACCCAGACCACCAGCCTGCCCGGTCCCCTTTCCCAAGGTGCCCTGCGGCTGGGAACCGCCTTCCACACACGTGCCCCAGACGGGACAGGCAGCTGCTTTCTGGACTGCATGACACTAAGATGCTTGTCCCCAGGGGCCCGACTCAGGCCCCAAGATGTGCGCGGAGGCAAGGCCAGACTTTTCTGTCATTTATTTTCAATAAATAAGCAGCTCAGCTCAGTCGGTCGCCTTGTCCCTGCAAGCCCCACTGGGTTGGGGGAGGGGAGTTCTCACAAGGGTAAATGACAGGGTGGGTTGCAGGAGGGGGAAGGAAGAGTGAAGGGGACATTGTGTCTATAAACAGAAGAATGGGGGTGGGTGGGGGGATGGGACATGGGGTCTGTGCCACAGTTCTGGCTGAAGATGCATCACTATCAGGGTGGGAAGAAGGGGCAAAGGGGTTTGTTACTTCCTTCTTTCATCTTCTGGATCTGAAATGAGAAAGGGAAGGGATGAGGCGGGGGCAGGAGCAGAGGGGAGGAGTCCCCCCCCCAGGCTCCCTGTCCCTGTCCCCGTGGACTCACCTGAAGGGTCTCACCAGCAACCCCCATACTTGCCTGTGTCCCCAGCCCACTCCCAACCATTGCAGCCCCAGCGGCAGAGAGTGCAGCGCCCAGCCCGCGCAGCGCAGCGCAATGAGCCCAGCAGACGTGCCCAGAGGAAGGGCAGCGGCCCACCCCCGGCTGGGAAGCGCGGCAGTGGCAGCAGTGGCTCCAGGCGGAGCTGCGAGCGCGAGACCTCGGGGGGGGGGGGGGGGCCCCCGGGGGGGGGGGGGGGGGGGGGGGGGGGGGGGGGGGGGGGGGGCCGGGGGGGGGGGGGGGGGTCAGGTGGGGGCACAGCAGCTGGGGGCAAGGACAAGTGGGTGATACCTGTGACACGGTTCAAAGAGATGGAGGAGGGGGAAACGGGTTATCCTATGGCCAGAGAGGACAGAGAGACAGCTGTTATTGAAGGAGGGAGGTGGGTGTGGCGGGCCAAGAGGGCTGGAGGGGGTGGGCACCATAGAGAATATGCACCAGGCAGAGGAGCCGGAGGGGAGGAAAGGGGCACAGCGGTCCGCCAGGACCAAGAGCACACCCACCTGAAAAGGAAGGGGCAGGGGCAGGCGCCTTCGCAGCGCGGGTGGGGGGCTGTGCTCAGGGCCCTGGGGCTGACAAGGCGCAGAGGAGGGGTGCCTCTTACCTTCCAGATAGTTCCGAGCAACGAATTTGAGGAGTTCGTCCAGCCCGATGACTGGCAATGAGATCTTGAGGACCATGAGCCACTGGGTGAAGTCCAGGGCCCGCAGCTTGAAGATCATCTAGGAGGGGGCAGATCAGAGGCCGTGAGAGGGACCCCGAGAGGGGTGGGCAGGGGCCAGGGGACCCAGCACCACCCCAGCCTGACCCACCGCCTTCCCTTTGTAGTGGTCACGGACCCCTACGGAGGCTGCAGGAGGGGTGGGGGACAAGTGGCCCTGGACTGAAGAAGGCTCACCGGCAGAGGGTCAACGTAGAGGATGAGGAAGTGGAGGGACATGGAGAGGCAGATGGAGCCCAGCAGCCAGATGTTCACCCACGGTGGCATCCGGAGGAGAGACTGGTTCTCAGACAGGCTGCAGGTGGATGGCCAGGCCGGGCAGGGGTGGGAGACACGAGAAGGAGGGGTGAGAGAGAGGAAGGGCGGGGGACCAAGGCTGCAGGGGGAGCGTGGTCAGGCCCCACCTGTTGAGAGCATTACACATCTCGATGGTGACCAGCACAGACAAGGCCATGGTCATGGGCTCAGGGGCCTCAAAGATCTCACACTCCACACCCTCAAAGTCAGGGTTGTCCTCAGTGCACTGCATGAAGTGAGTCTGCAGGGGAGGAGGGAGCAACTGGGGTCTCACAGAAGCCTCCAGGCCACTCTGCTGCTTCCCGCCCCTCGCCCCCACTCCAGTGCTCCCCTACCAGCTGGTTGTAGCTGACGTGAGGCCCGTCCTCCGCATACAGGAACCACCAGGCGGCTGCTCCCACCGTGGCTGCCCCCACGTAGCCTGTGGTGGAGAGAAGGGAGTCACGGGGTGAGGGCTGCAGGTATGGAGGCATCCAGAGGGCCTCCTGGCCATGAGTGGCTGGTTGAAAAGGCACAACGGGCGGCTGCACTGGGTGCAGGTGTCCCAGAGAGCGGGTCAGTCCCAAGGCTTGGGAACGACTGTGGGGTTCTGTTCCGCTCACCCCCAATTGCCATGTAGCGGAAGAAGAGCCAGCCACTGATGAGGGGCTCCTTGGGACTCCGGGGGGGCCGGTCCATGATGTCCAGGTCTGGTGGGTTGAAGCCCAGGGCAGTGGCTGGGAGCCCGTCAGTCACCAAGTTCACCCACAGCAGCTGCACAGGGATCAGGGCCTCAGGCAGCCCCAGGGCGGCTGTCAGGAAGATGCTGCCAGAAGGCGGTGGTCACATGTGGGTCTTGCTCCCAGGCCTCGGGTCCTCCCCCACCCAACCCTGGTTTCTCCTGGGTGCCACCCTGGCTGCTCACCAGACCACCTCGCCCACGTTGGAGGAAATGAGGTAGCGAATGAACTGCTTCATGTTGTTGTAGATGGCCCGGCCCTCCTCCACGGCGGCCACAATGGTGGAGAAGTTGTCGTCGGCAAGCACCATCTCAGAGGCCGTCTTGGCCACGGCTGTGCCTGAGCCCATGGCAATGCCTATCTCGGCCTTCTTCAGAGCGGGGGCATCATTGACACCATCGCCTGTCTGAGGGGAGAGAGAAGGTGGCACCAAGCCCTTCCTACACAGCCCTCGGTGCATCCGCCCAGGGCCCCGCTCAGACCCTCCCTCCCTGGGCTCCAGCTCCTGAAGACTGTCTCCATGGACACTCAGCAGACCGCCTCTGGCCACACTCGTGGGCCCCAGGCTGGGTGGCCCTGGGGCCTTCTCACCATAGCTGTGATCTCATCGAAAGACTGCAGGTACTCCACAATCTTCGACTTATGGGCCGGCTCCACTCGGGCAAAGCAGCAGGCGCGACGGCAGGCCTCCCGCTGCTCACCCAGGGGCAGGTCGTCAAACTCCCGACCAGTGTAGGCTCGGTCTGTCACCTCCTCGTTCTCCCCAAAAATGCCAATTCGTCGGCAGATGGCAATGGCTGTGCCCTTGTTGTCCCCAGTGATCATGATCACTCGGATTCCGGCGTCACGGCACAGCTGGATAGAGCCGGTGACCTCCTTGCGGGGCGGGTCCAACATGCCCACCACACCAACGAATGTCAGGTCCATCTGGGGAGTCAGAGCAGAGAGCGACTGAGTCAGAGGGGGACGGGATCAGAACAGGGACCTACGGAGAAAGGTCAGCAAGCTAGTGGGCCTGGTGTCCAAGCCTCAGGGGGCCCCGTAAGGTCAGGGGCAGGAAATGTTCCTGTTTACATGAGTATCTGCAGGCTTGGTGGTGCCAGGACCATCGTAGGTGGCAGACTGTGTCTTTCATGAACAGAACTTGAGCTGGGAGTGAGGGCCGTGGCTTTGACTTTCCAAAGGACCACTCACTTGGTCTACTTTGAGTCAATCTGTGTTACCTTTCGGGCCACAGTGTCCCCTCCACAAAATGAAGGGGCTGGACTTTGGGGCTCTTCAGCAGCCAGGCCACTATGAGCAAAGGGGCTTGTGCCAGACGCAGGTTGAGGCTCTGCTTCCTGCCTCAGGATAATCCCACTCTGAAAACAGGTCAGCTGAGGTCGCATAGGCTTAGTGATCTAGCTGATGTCTGTTCCTGTGCAAGCACCTCACCACTAGATGACTCCTACGGTTCTTTCGAACTCTTAACAGCCTGTGATTCTAGGACCCGTGACATATAGGAAGTGACAAAAGCTGTGGAGGGGGAAAGGCAGACAACTCCAGGACAAGGGGAAGGTTCCATCTGCTCACCTCGTACTCCATGAACCTGGCAGAGTCGTCCAGGATCATGTCCTCTCGCTTTGGGGGGGTGTCCCGGGTGGCCAGAGCCAGGCAGCGCAGGGTGTCCCGGCCAGTGCCCCACTCCTTGATCACAGACATGATCTTCTCCTTCACCGGCCCTGTCATCGGCACCCGGGTGGTGCCAACTCGCACATAGGTACAGCGGTCGATGACCCCCTCAGGGGCGCCCTAGGAGACCGGAACAGCATTCAGAGATGACTGTCTTCCTGCCAGGCCACTGCACAAGGGCAGGGATGGCAGAGGAACAGAGTTAGGAACAGAAAGACTGGGGCACATTCTGAGTTCTGACCTTGACAAACATTTTGTTGCCTACAGCAGCCCGGGATTTGGCTGGGGAGCAATAGACAGACATGGACTTCCTGTCTCGGGAGAACTCCAAGGTGAATTCCTTCTTCATTAGCTGACGGATCACCTGAGAGAGAGGAGCCAGGGAGGGGGAGGCCAGACGTGAGACTGGTGGGGAAAGAGGGCTGACACTGCTAGAAGGGAAAAGCCCTAGACCCCCTAAAACACAGTCAAAAGGATCTGAGTGTCACGCAGACCCCACGCTGTCAGCTAAGTGTGACCCCACGCTGTCAGCTAAGTGTGACCCCACGCTGTCAGCTAAGTGTGACCCCGCGCACTAATGGAGAGAGTTGCTGGGCTAGTGCTGTCCCCCTCTGACGTAGTCTGCCGTAAAGCCCAACAGAAACGCGGTACGCGGTGTGGCACGTTCAGTGATGATGGAATGTTCTATAATCATATATAAGAATGGGTGATGTGGGGAACATAACACCCCAAGAGGAATCCACTACAGATATTGAGCAAATATTAGTAGCAAGAACTCAGAGTGAGAGACACAGAAATGGGCTTGTTCAGCTGGACAAGAGGAAGAAGAGGAATATGCAGTAGTTACATTTCCCAAATCCTAAATCAGGTCTTAGAGTCAGGATGGCCGAGTGGTCTAAGGCGCTAGACTCCAGCTCAACTTCCCCTAAATCAGGTCTTAAGACCTGATTAAAACAAGTGTACTTCTAGGGACAAAGAGATAATCACTAAAGTCGGGCTGCCCCAGGTGCGTCACCGTGGTTTCTATGTCCAGCCCTATCCCGCTCCACTAGGGACACAACAGGAGGAAGTGATCTTAAATTCATCCAGGGACATTATAGCCGGGTGGCAGAAAGAGCAGTTGGTGTAAGTTCAAGGGCAGTAGGTCATACCCAAAGTCAGTCTGACCAAGAAAAGCTGTGGACAGGCCATCTGCATGTCCTGGGAGGAGCCCAGCATGGGGCCCAGAGCCCTACCCAGCCCCAGGGTCAGCTCTGCGTCCTGAGTTCCTTGGGTCCTGGCCTATGAGACGTGGGGGGAAGAAGGGCCCTGTGGGAGGGAGCCGCCAGACTCACCGAGTTGCAGGCGTTGGCTCTCTCCACCTTTGACAGGCTTCTCACATCCGTGTTGAACACATTCATCTTCTCTACCAGGGTGGTGAGCGCCGTCTCGGTGGCCTCGCCTACCTTCTCATAAATACCTTTGGCCTGAGAGGGCAGAGAAGGAAGAGGCAGTAGGCACCCTGTGCTCCTGGCCCCTTGCTCCTACCTACCATACCCACCTTCCATCTCGAAGGGGAAGGAAGCAAGGCACTCCCTTCCCCTCTACCCAGGAGCACTCTTGGTACCAGGGACCCCTTCCCACGACCCACTCCTGTGACCTGCTGTGGATGCCTGGACCCCGAGTCAGTTGGAAGGGGAAGGAGTGTAGAGGTTACCTCATTGAAGTCCAAGGAGGAGTCATTGCAGAGGGCACAGATGGTGGCCAGCTCCACCAGCCCATCATACTGCCCTGCCCGGACTGGCTTATCATTCTTCAAGCTGGCAGCAAGGGGGGAAGGAAGGGCAGAAAAGAGACAAGTAGAGAAGAATAGAAAATGAGATGTAGAGAGAGCATGGGGAAAGCAGTGAGGAACAGTCAGGGAGATGGCAAGCGACTTGGAGGTCAAGTGGGAGACAGAACAAGCTGGGGAAGGAAGAAGAGAGAGAAAGGAAAACACTGGAGAGAGGACCCCTGGGAGCGAGGTGGGGTGCATGTGGAGGGGGCCTGAGGAGCTGGGGAGAAGGCTTTGGGGGAACTTACACGTCTCCTTCGGGAGCATAAGTGGAACCAGTGATAGAGAACTCGTTCAGAACGCAGGAGTCCCCATCCACCTTGTCCAGGATAAACATCTGCGGGGAGATGGGCATGCGCACAAGGCTTTAGCTTGCCCATTCGGAGAGCAGGCTGCCCTGTCCAGCCACCTGTGCAAACGGTCTGAACTTCCTGCCATCCCCCCACTCGCCTCTCCTTCTTCTCCCTCTGCCACCAATCCCTGGCAATCATTCTCCAGGTTCTGTGTTAGTGGTCTCAAAGCAGAAGGCAGCTCCTTTTTATCAGTTAATAAAATAAGACATGCACAACAGGTGTGCTGGGGACTGCGGCCACCGGTCCACCTGTTAGCGTGTGGACCACTGACAGCTCCAGCCACTTGTGACCAGATCTAGTGTTGCAGGAACAGCTAGGAGTTCAGGTTATCTTCCTATGAAACCTCTTGACTTTTTATTTATTTATTTATTTTTTAAGCTTTATTTTATTGATTTTTGACAGAGAGAAACAGAGACAGAGAGAGACAGAGAGAAGGGGGAGGGCCCAGAGCAGCCTCCATAGTCAACATTAGTTTTCCATATGTTTCACTCCACAGGTGGGCATGGGGCTGCACCGGCAAGAACTGAACTGGGGGCACACCCCAGTTCAGCATGTGGGTCCGCATGGGCCGGGGCTGGGATTCGATCCTTGGTCCCCGGGGCTTCGAAGCGAGGGCTTAACCAGCTGAGCCATCCCAGCTTTCCCATTGACTTTTTAAAAGATTTATTTTATTGATTTTTGACAGAGAGAAACAGAGACAGAGAGACAGAGAGAAGGGGGAGGGCCCAGAGCAGTCTCCATAGTTGACATTAGTGTTCCATATAGTTTCACTCCACAGGTGGGCACAGGGTTGCGCAGGGCATGTGGGTCCGCATGGGCCGGGGCCGGGACTCGATCCTCGGTCCCCGGGGCTTCA
>PVKE010011320.1:0-40559 GCA_004027555.1 Craseonycteris thonglongyai | reverse complement strand
AAAAAAAAAAAAAAAAAAATTTTAACTTGGGCAGTGCCATTGCTCCACATGCAGAGGAAGTGGAGAAGTTGAGGAAGGTCATCTGTTGACAGAGGGGGTCTGAATCGGTACAGCCACTTTAGAAAATAAAATGGCATTATTTTTAGAGAGTTGAAAGCGCAAGTATTTATGACCTGGCAGTTCCACTCCTAAGTATACAAGGGCTGTCCAGAAAGTATCCAGCCATGTAATATGAAAAATTGGTTTATGACTGGATATTTTCCAGACAGCCCCTGTAACCCTGAAGAAATTCTCCCAGTGAGTGTGCTGAGATCACATGTAAGAACAATCACCATGGCACTATAAAATGCGAAACCACATAAAACAGACAATATAGTATTTAGGGATATAAGTATATTTAGTAAATAAACCTGTTACTAAAAAACAAACAAGAGAAGGAGAAATGCAAAATTCAGGATAGTAGGTATGGGGAAAACAATGGGAGTTTCACAGGGGACTTGGGGTAATGGTGATGTTCCCTTTAACTGGGTGACAGGATGTAGGTGTCTGTTGTGTGGGTGGGGGGACACAGAGCAGTGTCATCTGACAGCCCATCACTGAGAGACGATTTAGACAAACCCAGGGCAGTTTTTCCATGCAGTTTGACAGTGAATGCTAAGAATTCTGACCCTGAGTTTCTAGAAAAAGTCAACCTATTTAGCATCTTTTATTTAAGGATAAAATGGTTCTTATCCAGGGGGAAAAAAACAAAACAAAAACTAAGACCTACACAAAACAGAAGCAGCAGCAGACGTGAGTGGTTTAGAAAGGTTTCCAATAAAAGTGGTTAAAATCAAAAGTTTATTATAATATTTCAAGGTGACCTTCATTTATTTGGGCCACAAATTCTTTATTCTTCAGTTAACTAAACCAGACATTGCTGTAAATAAGTAAACCCTCACACTCCCACTGCAGTCACTCAGTGGTTGATTTTGTCTCTTCAGATCCTGCTCACACTAAAGGATGAACCACAGATGTGCGGAGGAAGAACCTGTTCACTACTCCCTCTACTCCTGGGTGCGTGACTGAGGGTGAAGCGTCTACCAGCACTGCGTGGGGTCCATAGTGGATTTCTTTGCTGCTTCAGTTCCCAAAGCCTTTGAGCAGAAGTGGCAGTAGATGGTTGCCCATCATCAATCCAGACTGTTACTGAGATGACAGGAAAATACATCAGCTGGATTTCTATGGAACTTGGCAGTGGGGACATTCAACTGATGATATCATATATCCCGTCAGAGCATGCGTGTATCTTTTACCCCTTTGCCCCATCACCCAACCTGCTTAGGTCTTCTCTGCTCCCTCTCCTGCTACCACACAGAGATGATATAAAAGAGGCTCTTTGGCTATTTGCATTTTGCTTCCTCTTCTTTTCCAGATTGCAGTGTTAAGCTTTACTTCCTACAAGCCTAAAATCCCAACATTATCTACCAAAGTTGTTTTTCCTTTACAGAGGGTTTGGGGAGAAGGGGGAAGCTTCCACCACAAGTTCTCCAGAGAGTGGAGAAAAGTCGGTGCTTTGCCGACCACATGAGCCACAGTAAAGGCACCCTTCAGAATTACTGATTCCTAAAATTAATAAACTAATTCTATTTTTACTTTCTTCTTTACCATTGACTAACTTCCCGGCCATCAGTATTCACCAACGAGGCTGAAATGGGACCAGCTTCACATTTGATTTCATTGCTGAGCAATGTTTTAACCTTCGTTTTGGAAATGTGAGCTATAAAGAGATGTTTGATTCTTACATGTTCTTTCAGCAGATGGTGGGTCCAGGCTGTTCCCCCAGGGCAGCGCCGCACCTGGGAGGCTGCTCTGAGCAAATGGCTCCCTGATCAGACCACAGCAGACAGGGTCTCCAATGGGTGTGAGTCCATCCATGTGCACAGTGTTTCCCTAATCAGTGCACCAGTGATGCAGCACAGCCCGGTTGCCTGCTACCTGCCTGTGCTCTGCTCTCTTGCTGCCTGCCTTTCCGAGGGAGTTGTTGGGTGAGAATGCAGAGCCTGGGGTTTCTGCAGCAATGCCTACGAGGTCTGTCTGGAAAGCATCTAGCCATGTAATATGAAAATTGAGGCATTCATTGAAGAAGATACAAGATACAAGGAATATTGTACATAGGACAATGACACCTCAGTCCCCTTCAAAGTAGGCACCTTGCAACCTCACATAGTTCTCCCAGCTTCTCCTCAACTGTTTCAGAACACTGCAAAATCTTTTTTATTTTTTTTTTAGATTTTATTGTTTTTGACAGAAAGAAAGGGGAGTGCCCAGAGCAGTCTCCATAGTTATGTGTCATCAGTTTTCAACATAATTTCACTCCACAGGTGGGTATGGGTCTGCACAGGGCAGGAAACCGGGCCGGGCCCTCCCACATAGGAAGCTCGCCCTGGCGAGAACCGAAGTAGCAGGCATACCCCAGTTCAGCATATGGGTCCACACGGGCCAGGGCCAGGATTCGATCCTCAGACCCTGGGTCTGCAAGATAAGCACTCAACCCGCTGAGCCATCCCAGCTTCCCCTGCAAAATCTTTTGTTGGAATTTCCATCAGCTGCCTCATCATATTTTAAATGCGACTGCTACCCAGTACATTTTCACTCAACAGCATCTAGCACCCCCACTGACTAGTACAATGAAGTCGTCATTGTTCACACATGCTCATTCCAGTCCACTCTCCTTGGCTGCCAGGGTACATCGATGTCATGCAAACAGTTCTGATTATATTGACAAAGGCTGTATTTTTTTCTAGACAGACCTTGTAGACTCAGCTTTGAAAGCCCAAAATAATGACACCCAAAACAGCAGAGAGAATAGGGACTTTGCTGCTTTCGTAGTGAACGAAAACAAAGTTTTGAGCACATTGAAGCATTGTTTGCTTGTAAAGGATGAGGTCTGTCAGTTGCAAGAGAAACAGGAGAGTGTGTTACATATGTTCCTGGGACTTCTGGTTAATAGTTGAGGACCGCTTAACGCTTGGCTAACTTGGTTGTGAATTGGTTAGGAGATGAATTGGAATTCCTTTATAGTTCCTTGCTGATGTTTAGAATTGGGAAATAATAAGGTGTTTGGGCAGACTCACCATATGGACCTGTGAGAAAGGACAAGGAAGAGTGACCCAGTAAAGAACTTTTAGACCAACTGGAATGTTTGCATTTGCCTGAGGTAACCAATCAGAATTGAGTTACCCAGCTAATTTCTTCATGCATTTACCATGTGCTGATCGGGTGTAAGACCAGACTCCAGGTCTTTCCTTTCATCTACCCAAATACATTCAAGTCATTTTTATTGCCACTAGACTTCTCTTGATAATAACCCAAATCATATGATCATCACCCCTCCAACAGCAGTTGTTCCAGTATCCCTCTTACCCTCCCCCAAAACAAGTGTGTATGTTTGAAGATGAACACAGGTTCAAGTTTCTAGTGCCTGCAAGTGACATGTGGAATGGGGAGGATGGACACCAGATCCCTGCCCATATTTGTATCTACTGATTAAGAGTAGAGTTCAAACATAAGAGGACATTGGGAATCACGGGGTGTTCTGTTTATTTTGGGATACTACAGAAAACTCTTCTCATTGCCTTGGTTCGTTAGGATGGACCACACAGGTCACTGTTCTAGTGCTGTTCTATGAGGCTGGATAACAAAGTTTATTCTAGGGCCAGAAAGACTATTTTCCTCTTCCTTACTTAAGCCTCAAGTAAGGACCAACAGTGTCAGGAATAATATACTGCCTCTTAAAATGTAGTTTTTAGGCAGCCTGGACCCTACCCCAGACCTAAAGACACCTCTGGAGTTGCAGGCTGAAATGTACATTTTTAATAAACACTTGGGTGATTCTTACACCCACTGAAATTTGAGAATAGCAGCCACAAGTGAATAGCCTCTGAAAGTTGGGATAGCAATGGCCAAGGGTACAGGCATGCCCCTCCCTAGGTCCACTGGCTGCCTTGGGTAAGATGGAACCCAGTCCCACCTGCCATGATTTTAGGGCAGGGACATAGAGAGGCCCTGAAGTACAGCGGAAGTAAATGGGTGCCACATGGGATGAAGGCTGAGGGAGAAGCCCTTGGAATTGGTTGGGCCTGGACAAAGCAGGAGAAAAGTCTTGGTGACCAAACAGAGGTATGGATGTAAACCATACGCATCCTGTGCCCTGCAAATTTGAGCTTCAGGTAGACTTTTTTTACTGGTGAGTGGTAAAGTGATTTCAGTAGAGGGCCATGTTCAGGAGCTGTTAGATGGTTCCTCACTCGGTGCAGGTGGCTGCTTCAGGTGGACATAGGGACCCTGCTAGGATTCTGCATCGCTCCAGGAGCTGTGGTCTCACGTGAGAACTGTGGGATTGTGCTTTTCTTGCCCTCGCCCATTCCCAGATCCTTGACAAGCGGCCCATTGTCTGAAAAGGGGCTCATGGTGAGCTCTTTTAGGCTTAACCTGGTAACAGAACTGATTGCTGCTTCTTAGGCCATTTGCCACTGACCATTTTGCTTCTCAACTGATTCAAAGGGTGAAAGGAGAATTTCTCAAAAATGATGATTTTGGTAACTTACAGTGAATGTACAAACTAACACATTTCCCTATGCAAGGAAGGGCTCATGCCCAGTGATTTTTGCCAGTTAATTGGTCAAAGTCATGTACTATAATTTCTGCACATCTGAACCACTGCCTCAGTATGTCTGAGAATAATATACACTGAAGAAAAAAAGGAACAGTAGTGCAATGTATTCAGTGTTTGAAATTGTCTGCCCCAGATTATACTTACCTCTGATTAGAAGGTGTGGATGTGGAATTAAGAAAAAGGTAATTAAACATATTTATCAAGTCAGACTTGCACCTTAGAATAAGGTATTTACTATTTTAGAAGCAATCTTTTAGAAGATGAAATGATCCAAGATTCCCCAAAAATATTTATTTATACAAAGATTTTGAGAGTAATATTTGTATTTGTCTTTATACCTCAGTCTACGCGTCTGGGGCCAAGTCATTGTGTGGCACACGTGCAACTTCCCCGCATGCCCCACACATTGTAGCACCTGCTTCCAGGAACATCAGATGAACACGGCGCCTTAGGGGGTGATGGGGGACCCATAATGCCCCCAAGACTGCACAGACCCAAAATTCAGATATGTGCACCCTGACCTGGAAGGTGTCTAGCCGTATGTCCAAGAGGAAATACGACCTAGGAAGAAGGCAACAGGAGGGACCCAGAGGGCGGACAGGAGAGTTGATTCCCGTCCTTTGCTTCGGAGTTCAGCACATCCAGAGGGCCCAATATACTTGGTGGCCCAGGAACTCCATTACTTTCCCCCTGTGGTTACCCTTGATGCTCACTGAGGTCAAGAGGACAGTTTGCAAAAATAAGACTTGTCCTTAATTCTGCCTAGTGTGAAATACAATGCTGAGACTATGTCTTGGAAACCTGTCTGAAGAAAAATGCTTGCCTTGTATAACATAATCGAGTCCCTAGAGCAGACCTGGGGCAGCGAAGAGCCCATATGACCTCCAATCAGAAGTGTCTTGCAGTCTGGCCCTGTCCCCGCCACTCTGCCCTTCCTCCTCCCCAGGTATCCCAAACCCCACTGCCGCATGACATGTCGATTTGCCATCCCTCTTTCTCGGTCCCCACCACCTCGTCTACACAGAAAACCTGTGTGTTCTGAAGAGTTCGGCCTTCCCCTAACCAAGCGCACACTTTCTTTACCACAGTGATTCTCAGAGCCAGCCAGCCAGGTGTTCCAAAAGGGAACCTCCATGTCAGCCGTGCACCTGGAGCTGCAGGTTGTGGCTCCAGGCCTCTAGGTGCGCTCTGTTGCTGTTGTGATTCCGGAGGAGCAGGCAGTCAGGCAGTGGCAGTTCTCCTCTCTCTCCGTCGCAGCTGGGGCCTCAGCTACACTTACAGGACTTCACCACCATGTTAGAGAGATGCTCCACCTTGGGGGTCCTCCCAACATAGTACAGGATGGTCAGCGGCTCCAAGTCCTGGGGCACACAGCAAGGTGAGGCCGAAGCTTCCGGGTTCAAGGTGTTGTACAGGCCCAGCACCTGGGGAGGACATAGCATTGAGAGGTGGGAAAGTCACGCCTCAGACCTGGAGCCCGCTTAAGCCCTAGGGGCTGCTCCAGGGACTGAACAAGCAGCAGGCTGACCATGGGTGCACTTTCAGTTTGAGTGACAGTGCTGTTCGTCCACGTGGGGTGGGGTGGGGGGGCGGGGGGGGATGGAGAACATCTGCACTCGTCTGATGACCAGTTCAGTAGCTAACAGGCATTGGGCGGCTTGAAATGGATAATGGAATTCTCCCTCTAAGAAAACACTCCTGTATTGGTCTTCCCAGCTCTAACTGGTCACTTCGGTGAGAAATGATCTCACAAAACATTTCTAGTTAGTAAATGCCAGAGTGCGGGGCCCCAGGCAGGATGCAGTAATGATGAGCTGTAAGGAAACAGTCTTCATAAATAACTGCCCTGATTTTGATTCCCCTTGAGGGAAAGACAAGTTGGTTTCAGAGTCATAGACATTTGTCTCTCCCGTTTTCTTCCTATTGTTCCATATAGCTTCCTCCTGCATGTTTCACATTTTCTTTCAAAATAACTTTTCTACAGCCAAGAGGTTGGAATTATCAGAGTCCTTTAACTGATGGTAGAAGCCATCTGTTCCAACATACCTTGCCAGCCATGTGCACATATCTCTGGCATATAGGATGGCATGTGGTAGCTAATTAATTTTTAGAATGGCACAAAAGCTTTAGATCAAAGAAAAAATCTGGTTGAAACTATGGAAGAAATTACAGAGAGCAGAATGTGACCAAGTAGAGTTGGTCCAGGGTGCCAAGATCAGAACCTTCACCAAAGTGATTTCGCTCACCTCATATCGTCATTTGCTCATTCACCGTGCAACCCTTCATGCGTCCCTTTTAATAAGTGGCCTGGGCGGCCCAGCCCCAGTGTCCCCAGACGGCTTGAGCCCTGCTTCATACCTTGCTGTGGGTTGTGTCTGCACTGCGGAGGTATGGGCAAGGACCCGAGCAGAAGTTGGCATAGTAGCCCTTAGGTTCATGGACCCATTTCCAGCCCAGGTCCTGTCGGAAGTCAATGTAGAGAGGGCGCACACAGCAGTTCTCCTCCACGTTGCTGCAACACAAAACGCATGTACAGAAAACCACGCATGCCAACTGCTCTCATGGCCCTCACAGCTCCACTTGGAGCCCTCCCCAGTCATTATACGAGCGTTGCTCTAATCAGCGGAGTCCCAGGTTCAAGTTCATTGAGCTGTATAGACTACAAAGGCATTTTCTCTATTGAAGACTATGATCCCAGGGACATAATAGGCATATGCAGATGATGCACGAGGAAGAGAAGAAAGGCGAAGGTGGCCCTGCCCCCTTTTGCATTATGAATCAAAGCAGAGACATAAATTGTTCCACATAAAAGCATTGAATGTTGTTAGCCAACTCAGCTTCGTTAAGGTTGGCATCATTGTTACCTTCCTAACGTGCCCCCCACCAGAAATGAACCCTAAGCTTATGCAGCTTACATGCTATAATAGGTGCCTGCTTAGACTAAATCTTGAGAGCATCAAATCAAAATGAGGCTTATCCTTCTATTAGAGTCATGATTCCTACATCACCCAAATGTGACTCTTAGGTCACCACAGTTCTGTTGCCTGCAGAAATCCATTTGGCACTACCCCTTGTCAAGCGGGCAGCTAATCTGCACTTCAGTATCTCCTGACACCTGGAAGTTGCTACTTTGAAAGGCAAATATTGGCCAAAATCTGGTTACTTATGGGTTCTAAGGGTGAACCATGACTGATACTCGGTTATCTATTCAATAACCACCCTACCCCCTTCTCCCTTGCTGCTTCCCATTACAGAGTCTAGAACACACCAGCTACTTGTTTTCCTGACCTCCCTTGCAGGTAGGGGTGGTCATGTAACCCAGTAATGACCAGTCAGACATATGGAGAAGTGTGCAGACGGTCAGAGCAAATTCTGGCAAAAATACTTGATTCTATATACAAATCATAGATGGAAAAGGAAAGCTGCCGGCTCTGCCTCTTCCTCCTCCTCATCTTGAACAAGATGCCTGGAGCACTAGCAGTCACTGTGACCATAAACAAGAGGATGAAAAGCCAGCCAACGCTACACATGGCAGACCAGAGAGAGAAAGCCGGTATCCCCAACTGCATAAGTAAGCAGCCAGACCAACTGAGCCTGCTGCTGCCACAGGCTTCTTGGGAACAAGAAACCCTGTGTGGTTGAAGCCACTGCTACTTGCAGTGAGGGGCATTCACTCCTAACTAGGTGCCGCATAGAACAAAGTCACATGCCGGCTTCAGGCAGTTGCAAGCAACCCCATTGCCTCCCCTACCCTTCTGCTCCCTGAGCTCAACATCCCTCATTCATTCGGTTGTTCCTAATAAGACATGGTTTTAAGATCTAAAAATTTCCCAAGTCCTTCTATCCAGCTCCAAGCAGGAGCCTCGCCTCCAGCCAAACTGGCCCATTCATGCTTCCTTTACTGGAAGGGCTTCATCCGACCATACCCCCACCTCCCAAGCTGCCCAGTCCTCGAAGGTTCCGATTCCACACCCTTCCTGCATCCAGAGATGAACTCCAAATGCTTAAAGCGCTTTCTCCTCCAGACCTTCTCACGGATGTGGTCTTTCTCTACCTTTTCGTTTTCGTAATCACTGTGCTGCGTTAGCAGCTCCCTCCATTATACACAAGAAGCTGAATAAGAGAAGAGGCTCTGTCTTTTGTTTTTTCATCTTGTAGCAGTGGCTACCCAAATGCGTCTGAACCAGTTCGTTCATTTCGTTGGCTCAGATTCCTTGCTGCAAATGGAGACTGACCTATTTTTCCCTCATCCGGTGGCATCCTTGGACCCTGCATGGAGAACTGAGCACTTCTTTCATGGAAATTCCCGCATTAATCTCCCTGTCACGCAAACACACCCTCCAAGGACTTCAATCCATAAGACCCGTGGGGAAGCTTCAGCCAAGCCTCTCCAACCCAAGCCATTTTAGCAGCACTGTCCTCCTCCTGTACTCTATCCAGGGCCTTACGGATGGATGGTGGAAAACCTGTGCGGCTCCCAGGAAAGCAAGGAGAGTCGTGAGAGGCTTTAACTCTCCTGGAGACGTTTGTGTGTAACACCAGGGACCTTAGCGTTGAATGCAACTTAAGTCTGGTACCCGGCCCCCAGGAGACAGCGCGTCCGGTTGCCTGGGCAGTTCGTGGGCCCTGCCTGAGCCGGCCCAGGCTCACCTGAAGCAGTAGCTGGTGTCCAGGGCCCGCTTCTTCCTCTGCCCCGCCTGGCCCGGGCTGTCCAGACGGTGTGGAGGGATCATCATGAGGATGAGGTGGGGGTTGTGGTGGTCCTTCTGCTTCCTGAGGCGCCCCAGGTCGCCACGGCCATGGTCGTCCTCACTGTCCACACCTGCAGGAGGGAAGGAAGGCGACCGGCTCCTGTCTGAGGAAGGGCGAGTGCAGGCTGCTTCCTCACCCTGTCCCAGGAAGAGGGACAGTGCGGTCCCCGAGGAAGGTGTGCAGGAAGGTGCAGCTCCTGCTGTCACAGGAAGGGGAAGACTAGCATCAAAGAACCCACTAGACACCCCAGGGGGATCCCTTGTGACACCTGTGTGCACATCTTCCAAAGGGCAGAGGGCCCTTCCCAAGATGCTCCTGGGGCCCCTCAGGGATCCATGAAGCGTCTCCGTCACTGGGCGGCTACCTAACATTCCTTTGTGCTGTTGGCTTAGACTCTGGGCCTTAGAATCTGGGGTGTGTGAGTTTCCTCATAGTCTGACTTGATCAGGACAGCACAAAAGTGCCCCCGCCCCACCCCAAAGGAATGAGACCGAGCAACTGTCACTATCTACATTGCACCTGTAGTGTTCTCACTATAAAACTCAGATGAGCTGATGAGGTGGGTGATAAACAGCAAACTCGGGGAAGAAAACCTGTTTTTCATCTGAAAAAACAAAGACTGAATGAGAAAGCGTCTCACTAGAAGGAGACCTCTTGTGACAGACAGCTGCCACTTGTTGTCCATGCCCACCAAGGACGGGACCAGGAGGAATTTCATTCACACGGTGATGCAGGCTCTTGAACCTCACAAGGACAAGGAGCACTAGGTCTGTGAGACAAAGGAGAGGCCTGGATTTGCAGTTCCTTTTCTGAAAATCTTCATGAACAAAACTGTTTCCTGAAGCAGGAGGATTTTGTCTTAACCTGGCCTGAGGGTAAGGACTCTAGAGTAAGGTGACCAGATGTTAACATTGGTAAAGCAGGACACCATTGACCGGGGGGAGGGGGTTCTTGATTAAAAATTTGGTCTATCTCCTGCCATTCCCTAGCTTGTCGTGCATTCTTTCCAAAAATCGGGACTTTTTTAAAATGCCGCCGGATGCGGGACAAATTGTTAAAAATTGGGACTGTCCCGCCAAAAGCAGAACGTCTGGTCACCCTACTCTAGAAAGGTCTCCTGAGCGCTGAGCTTGTGTGACAAGGATGTCAAATGCTTGGCATTTTTTTATTTGGTGGTGATGGTGGTGGTGGTTTTAAGGCTCTGAAATACACTAACCCATGAAGGGTAAAAGGTCGGCCCAGGGCCCAGGGGCCAAGAGAGACCTGCACCGTTTTTCCAGACAAGCCTCTGAACTCCGGCTTTGACGCGGTTGATTTGACCCTGACAAACCACCTGGCCACTGGTATGCCTCAGTTACCCAAAATGGGACTATGAGAGGAAAAGACAGCATCCCTGAGACCCAGAGATGGTCGAGGCTGAGCACTTAGAAACCTACTGCAAAACCAGAAATGATTCTGCACTATTTTGCCTTCTCAACACAAGCACCCCAAGCCCCAAAGCAGTCATTCAAAACTGGGTCCTCACGGGCAAGGACCGGGTGGGCTCTGTGATCAGGCGCAGTGGTCAGGGCACTCAAGTCCATAGCCACCAAAGTTCATTTCTTTTGTTGAGCATTCCTGGCACAGCATTTTATACTTGTCATCACATGTAATTTGTACAACAACCCTGTGAAAGGGGTACTCTCACCCCATTTTACTGACTGAGCTTACTACCTGATTTCACTGCTCTGGGCAGCATACCAACACTGTCTTCCAAATGCTAACATGTTCTCTGTATCCAGAAACTGAAAGCCACACGCACTGCTTTGGGGGCAAAGCAGAATTACTCAAGTACGAAAGAGCTGGCTGACCCTGCAGGAGCTTGGTTCCTTCTCCGGGGCCTGGTAGGTAGGGGTCTCCTGTCCAAGCCATTGCGTTACCTTTGAATTTGATCTCCATCACCTCGTGAATGTTTTCCAGAATATCTCCATTAGGCTGAAAGGTGTGACATGGACAATGAACGCTGATTTCCAGACCTAAGTTAGACTCTGCAAAAGAAGACATGGAGTTGGTGAGAGAAGCCCTCTGTGTGATGACGAGTACTCACCACCTGTGCGCAGAGGGCCGGGGCCTCTGCTTCCACAGACAGTCCTAGGAACTGAGCTCTACAGAGGCGCCCGGGAGACAGAACGTGCTGTCAAAGCTCATGTGGACCTTCACGCCCATGTTGTCACGTTCTGTGTATTTCTGTTACATTAGGAACAACCAAATGGAGGCAAGAACTAGTGGGGATCATGCAGGAGAATTTTAATAGCCATCTATTTTCAAAGGATGTTAGTAGAAAAAAAATTGTGGGACAAAATAATATGAAGACACAGGAAGGAAGGGAAAAAGCAATCACACCATCTAGGTGTTTATTGGAAGACGAATTATTCAAGCCAGACTGCTGAGACAGGATGAAGGGAATGGGCCGGGGGAAGGGGGAAGACCGAAGAACTTTGGGGCAGAAAGTCAGTGATTCAAGAGGCCACAAACTCAAAGGGCCATAACATGGCAGGACGGTGGCACAGGCTGGGCCAGAGGATGAAGAGTCAGGAAGCAATGCCAGAGCAAGGTCGCCTGCAAACAGGCAGCAAGATCAGTCTAGGTGGAAGACACCAGCATTTCTACCAGGGCTTTGACTGTAGACAGAGCGATAGGTTCCAGAGGCGATGAGATGAAAATCGCGGTTACATTTGGCCAGATTGTCCTTGAGGAACAAGGACATGATGAGGTAAAAGTTCCTTGGAGGTTTCTTCTTTGAGAATCCTTGTTCACCTTGAGGGTGAAGTTGGACATATGAATGGCTCATAGAGGGATAACAGGCCTGGAGGATAGCCGTGAAACTCGACACAGGCCGGAGGAGACGGCAAAGGACCACAGCCAAGGGTCCAGGCACCAGGAGCTCAGAGAGAACCATCAGGGGGAAGCCTGGAGCGGCCAGGTTTGGGTGACTGATACTCCGATGCAAGAAGGCCGGCTCCGGCCCTTTCTCCTGTTAGTTGTGGGAGCAGGTGTTTTGGTAACAAAAATTGATAAAGCAAGGAAATCAGTAAAAGGGATCGAGTGAAGTGGAAGAAGAAAAATGAGAAATAGTACAAATTTGAACTGAATCCAGTAGTTTTGTTCGGGAAAAGAGGCAGGGTCTGGTATCACTTCAACTCTGGTGGGTTAGACGATTAGGGAAGATCTGTTGATCTGGGAGGAGCAGCCACCTGTGGTCAGGTAAAGAGAGGTCTTAGGGGACAGACCCCTCTGGGTGCAAGGTCAGCATCTCAGAGCTGAATGATTTGCTCTATGGCCACTCTAGTTCTGTGTGAGCCTCCTGCCTTGGGGCCAAGCTGGGGTCTTCCTGAACTCCAGTGTCATTGGGGAAAACCCCAAAGAGTCCAGGCCAGCTCAGCATCCTTCTCACGGGCAGAATGGCCCAAGCCCAGAGATTCCAGCCACCGTTAGGCAGACCTGGATGTCCCAGTCCTGCTGGTTAAAAACCAGCTCAGTCCCTTCCTCCATAAACTCAGAGCCCAGCCTCATTTGTCCTGCCCCAAATCAGGGCAGCCTCAGGGGCATACTGACAGCTGCCGGGCTTGAAGGTTTACGTTCCAGAAGGTCAGTCCCTGGTAGGGAGGGGAGGGACCCATATAACAAGGAGCCTGAGCCCCAGGTAGGGAACAAGAAGTGAAGAGACACTGGAGTATTCTCTTCTTGGGTTAAGGCAGCTAAAAGGAGCTGGAGTAGCTGCAATGGGCCACATAAAACATGGTCTACTTCCTATTACCCAGAAGGGTTCAAGACCCTGAGTAGGCAATTCTAAATTTATGGTTCTGTGAGTTAGAGTCAAGGTGCAGGCAGATGTGTTGGGAAAAGCGAGGGCTAGGAGGCAGGTGGTAAATGTGTGCTCGTGGCCCAGGTTGGCCAACAGGCTCTGTCTGGGTAGAGAGCTCAGAGAGTGATCCCAATATTCTGCAACATTTTCCCAGTGGTTTCAAGGGTTCCCGCTCACACTGCCATCTTGATTCCCTCCAATCACCAACATTTGGTGAACATTCCTGCATGCCAAGCAGCACGCTGAGACTTCCGTGCATTAGCTTACTTCATGTCTGTAGTCCTATGGATGAGGACACCGAGGCTTAGGGAAACGAACTGGCTTGCCCAAGGTTCTCAACCAGTAAGTGGTAGAGCCAAGATTCAAACACAGGCAGCCCAACACCAGAGCCACACCTAATTGTTAGAGATGAAGAGGGACAAAGAGGGACCACCAAGGAAGATGGCCGTACTCTCCCTAAGATGCAAAACGGTGTGTTTCCCTGGTGTCCCACCTGTCCTGAGCCACAAAGCTGGGCCTGCTCCCTGCCCGTCTGCTAGGTGAGGCCTGGCTCTCCACACAGAAAATGCACATCGTGTGGAGCAATAGCTCAAGTGTAAGAGCATCTAGCTCCCCAACTCTGGAGAGGGGTACAGCCAGCTCTGGGGCCCAGAAGGCAGCCTGGGAACCTGTCGCATGA
Organism: Craseonycteris thonglongyai; assembly: GCA_004027555.1. Lineage (NCBI taxonomy): Eukaryota > Metazoa > Chordata > Mammalia > Chiroptera > Craseonycteridae > Craseonycteris > Craseonycteris thonglongyai. Next base: position 26,627 of record PVKE010011320.1, on the reverse strand, counting down.
TAGGCTCTGAGATGCTTGTTGAATGAATGCAAGACTCTCTGTGTGACTCAGTTTCCTCCTTAGTCCACACCACCAACTGCTCCATTGCGAGTCCACAAACTCTGAAGAGGCTCGTGAGTGCTGCATAAGGAAAAGTACGTACGATGCCCTGTGCAAGGGGCAGGCGGCTTCTTCCTGGGAGGGAAGTGTAAGTTCCAGTGAAGAGCTAACCTCAGAATTGGCAGCAGTGGGGATGGTGGGTGGGGGACTGATAGGTTTTATTACGAAATTATCTTTTTGATATTTCAAGGAAGATGAAGATCATTCCCGATGCAAAGTTCTCGTTGAGCTCTGCAGCTGTGAAAATAAGAACTCCTGCAAGGGCTCAGGGCTGCAAAGAAATCCAGGTGGAGCTGATCAAAATCAGACAGGGAGCTAAGAGATTAATTTTCCCAGCCTCTCTCTGTGGCCCCACCGGGCTCTAGGCGGAGGGCCGTCTGAGTCAGAGTTCCCAGCAGCATTCCTGACAGCGAACCCCGTGGCTCCCCAAGGCTTTTACCTTCTCAGCGCTCAGCGGGGGAGAAAGGATGGGAGACCCTGGCAATCCCCGGAGGAGAGGCAGGACCTCCAGCCCACGCTCTGCTGGCTCAGCCAGCAGGTAATGCCCCTCCGATGGAGACCTGCAAACTCGGACACAGGGTATGGAATTGAGGGCAGTGAGCCAGCCCCATGTGCCAAGTAGGGACTGCCAGCCTCCCCCTTGGGGAGCACGAGGGAGGGGTGGGGCCTGGGCTGGCATGAAGAATGCGTGCCCCACCTCAAGCCGCGGTCCCTACTGCATGTCCAGTTACCGGAAATCTTCCCATTTTTCAAGAAAGGCCAGAAGTCTAAGTTTTATGTGAAACCTTCTAACTTAAAACTGTTGGCCGCCTTTTAAAGGTAAAGCAGTATGTCAGTCAAGCAGTTTGTGGTCCCTGCCTTAGAGCTTTAACCCCTACTTTCCTATACCACCCAGGACAAGGAAGGGGGCCTGGACCGCAGTCTGTGGATGGACTATAGCTCTGAGGCAGCTGAGGACAGCGGGAAACTTCACAAGAGGGAGGAAGGAGCAGATGGGACCACCATCGGTCCCTCCCCGGGCCACCGAGCATCAAACCAGGAAGCAGCACCACGTGAAGCAGGAGGGAAGCAGCAGAATGTGATGTCACAGGCGCCACGACAGTCAGGAGACTCCAGGTCTAATCCAGGCTGGGGGACCTCGGTGAAGTCTCCTGACTTCTCTGGGCCTCGGTTTCTTTATCTGACCCAATAAAAGCTTGCTCTTGTATAACAGGCCAAAAGCCATGAAAGTCTCAAGTACACTTGAACCGTAACAGCTCCTTGAGCCATGCAGGGAAGGAACAACTACCTTACGTTCCAGGTGAGGCGTGGGTGACATAACGGGGACATGTGAAGTGTGCTATGCCTTTTGCACAGTTCTACCAGGATGGCTACCAGCGCTTTTAAACTTAATCGGCCCCAACGGAACCGTCCCCAAACCTGCTCTTCTCCCTGTCTCCCCTATTTCAGTAAGTAATACCACCTGCATGTTCAGTCCAACATCTAAGCAGTCATCTAGACTCCTCGGGTGTCCTCGTGCCCATTCGTCATCCACCTGTCCTGCTGGCTTCCCTTCTAAACGAGAGACTAAATCCATAGCTGCTGGTGCTGTCCTAGCTGAAGGCCCAGTTGCTCTCAGGCAGCTGCAAGGCCCCTAACTGAGTTCCTGCTTCTTCCTTTGACCTCATGGCAGCCAGAGGGGTGTGGAAAGCAAATCACCTTACCCTGTGTCCCCAGCCCTGCTTGGCATAAGTCCTAAGCCTGACCATGGCCTCGTTGGGCTGAAATCACATGGCCTAGCTCTGTCTCTGACGCCCCAGCTCACTCCGCTCCCACCACACCTGTCTGTCTGTCTGTCTGCTGTGCCCCCCGGGAGCCTGGGCCCCTCGGTTTCCTTTGCTTCCTCCTGACGTTCGCAGGCTGGCTCCTGCTCATCACTCAGCTCTCCCTGCACAGATTCCTTTCTCCAGAGAGACCCTCCCTGAGCATCCAGTGTTGGACCCACCCAGTCATTGTCACCTTGCCCTCTTCCTGTTGTTCATGGGACTCACCCCTACCTGAATTCTTAGCATTCAGTCTCTCTCCTTCCACAACAAAAGCCCCGGAAGTCTGGGCCCTCCCCCTGTCGGTTCACTGTTGAATCCAGGGCCTGGCTCAGAGTGCACATTTCATAACTTGGTTGAGTGAATGAATGAAGGACACAAAGAGAATCTGGCAAAGCCAGGCTTTGAACCCAGATTCATGGCTCCCCTGGTTCTGTCTTCTTCCCTCTGTTTCATGAAGGAACAAGGAACCTGAGGTTTCTTCCAACATGTCCATTCTCAGAGTCAGCCTACCTCTTCGTGAGAGCCATTCCCGCACCGTGTCAGTGACGTCAAAGGACAGCCACTCGGCAGTGCCCCGCGTGGGCAGGTTCTTGCCACCAATGTAGCGCTGTTTGGCGATGTGCTCATCTGGCCGGAGTATCTATGGGCAGAGAAAGGCATTGAGCACCAGAGACCTGGGCAGAGTCCTGCGGCACCTGTCCCAGTGCAGAGGGCAGGCAAGGGGCGGAAGAGGGAGGGAACCAAAGGTTCCTGAATGCTCCTTCCAGCACCAGTGTGAACCCTTAATCCTCTGAATGACTGACACAGAGAGAAACAGAGACTTTGAGGAGACAGGATTGCCAGGCAGGGCTGCAGAACTCTGTGCGGAGGGGAGGCCTGATGTGACAGAAGCTACCTCCCCACCCGCTGGTTTCTGCTCCAGCAGAGCTTCACCTGGAAGAGCTCTATCCTCTGCTCATTGCGCTTGGAGCTGGGGTTGGGCACCCGCAGGACCCGGAACTCAGCTCGGAACAGGTTGGTTCCATTTTTCTCCACCGAGGACACGTTGAAGCGGAAGACCTTGGAGGTGATTCCTTTGGGGCAGACGGCCAGCTCATCTAGGAGACAAAGTGGCAGACAGAGACACAGCATGAGTGAGACCCACAGGAGCTACAAGGACACTGGACAAGTAGCCAAGTCCCTGCCCTGTGACCTCCTGAGAGGGTTGAGGCCTCAGGCCTAAAGGTGGAGGTAGAAAGAAGACCCACGGTGGCCCTGGAATCACACACAGGCCCGAGAGAGGAGCAGAGAGACCTCAGAGCCCAGGACGTGGCAGTAACGGCTGGCCAGCCCCATGAATCGCTCCCTCTTCCGCTGCCCCAATAGCCCAGCTCTGGCAGGTTCTCCAGCCTGCTTTTTCTACTATTTTAGAAATTATAGATTCTCAGAAGATCTTAGCCAGTCCCCCTAGTAGTTTAACCATCTCACAGCTAGTGGATTCATTCACTCATTCATCCATTCATTCATGTGTTTGCTCGTTCAGGCATTTGTTTCTTTATTGAAAGTCTATTGAATAAAAGCTGGGTGCCCGGGAGAGTGCTAACTCTGGAAAGCAAAAACGAATAGACATGGGGCTCGCCTTCCAGGACATCAGTATCCAGGGGGGGTTGTGAATACACGGACCCAACTAATGGGACCAGACGATGGGGTTGAGAAGTCCAAGCGCTGCTCCAAAAAGATCAGAGGAGGGAGAAAGCAGAGAGCACGTCACGAATGTGATGTTTGAGTTGGTCCTACCAGAGGGGAAGGCTGAAGGGTGGAAAGGAAAGAAACTTCACATGGAAGGGCTGCTGGAGGCTAAGGCAGGGTGGGGAGGAAGTGCAAGTGGGGAAGAGGGACCCCGAGTGCCCAGCTGGAGCAGATACGATGAGGTCAAGACAGTAGATCGGGGTGCACCAGCAGGGAGGCTGAAACATTGCCTGAGGAGTTGGATTTTATTCCATTAACAGTAGGGGGCCATGGAGTGTCAGAGCAGTGCGGTGACATAGTCAACACTGTTTGAGACCTAATGAGGCAGCACAGGTCTGGCAAAGAGCCCCCATCTCGGACCTGGCAGACCCACAGACGTTTCTTCAGACCAAGCAGGTCCGTCACCGGGGGGTCTTCTCTTTCCTGGCCAGCGGCCTCCGATGACCTCTTCGTCCCGTCCACGGGGCAGAGGCAGCTTTCCTCAGCCAGATAAAGGAAGGAGAAGGAGCCTGTCTCTTCTCCTGCATGCTTTACAACCTCAAGGTCTGAGTAGCATTAACACCCAGAGAAAAAAACGTTCTAACACAAATGGTAACAAGAGACAGAACTTGAAACTCAAGCTCAGACACCCAGATTGCACACGTAATGGACATGGCTCAAATGAGCTCATCATCACCCGAGGGGTGGTTTAAGGAGTCACGGACGAGGCCTGGAAACAAGCAAATGCACTACTGATCTTTAGGAAAGGATGAGTGAGTGTTTCTGGGAATTGCCATCTGGTGGGCCTGACGCTGGCTCTTAGACAATTAATGGAACAGATGTTAGGAAAACAAATGTGTGAATGCTGGCTAACGAAGCCCTGAAAAATAATTGGCTTTGAAAGAACAAATACTGCCACCTCTTCCCCGAATCATTTCAGATAGAACCAGAGAGAGGAATCATGATGGCAATTTCATTTTTAAGTTTGCAAGTGTGTTTGCAACCCTCTAGACATGGATGAGCTACTTGGACTGGCAACACTCTCAAGTACTGACACACTGGGTTCTTGAAGGAGTTGTCATACAGATGGCTTCAGTTATAAGAGGACCTACCTCCAGTAACTGCTGAAAGAGACAGTAAAGGGGATGTCACTGCAATGTGCTCTTTGCTGTAAAAAGGAAAAGGCACAGAAAATGGCACGTGCCGCTGAGGAAAATCAGAGTGGGGTCAAGACAGGGGGGAGCCAGGAGGTGGGGGGCAGGATGCGCTAAGAGCGTCTTGGGTACACGGTCATGACCATCCCTCCTTGGTTTCTTCTAGCCCATCAGTCAGATATCTGTTTCCTAATGGACTCCTCTTGGTGAATATCTCAAGATTTTAAGAAGGTGAGAAAGGTCATATTTTTATTTTATTATTTTTTTTATCACTGGGATCTCCAGATTTCTAATAGAGTTAGAAGGGATGTTAGGGGTCGTCTAGTGCAGCCCTCTTCAGATGAACAAACTGATGGCGGGAGGGGTGTGGGGGTGGGGGATGGCAGGGGGGCTTGGCCAAGGTCACACATGAGCAAACTGACTCCAGTAAGCAAAGCTCAGATACAATTGTTACTGATTTTAAAAGAATGGCCTAGTAGAGAAAAAAAAATGTAAATATAATCTTTTTGACAATGAAATCCACTGAATAATAATGATGTTTTAAATCATTTGTAGAATAAAAGTGTATTGTATTTTGCCATGTGTAATGTACACTTTTTTGCCCAAATTTGTGAGGGAAAAATAAGTATGCATATTATATATGGGTAGTACTAATTCCATATCCATATAAATGTCTTAATTCTTCTTTTTATGCTTCTGAGTTCAAAGTGTAACTCTAGAAATCAGTACCGATATTCGTATGCAAAATAGTACCCTCAAATACAACAATCACCTTGGCTTGAGCCCCAACTCACCCAGGGTGGCGCTGTGCTTCAGCCTCCCACACCTCAGCCCCTGTCAGCTGCTTCCAACCTCCCCAGGGTTGCGTTTCAGCCTGTTCCCCGGTGCCCAGCCCACTCCCGCTTCTGCTGGCTCCACTCCGGGTAGATCTGGCCCATCCCTTTCCCTGACCTTGTATCTGTTCTTGTACCACAATATGTTAAAATATAATGCAAAAACTCCTTTATGATACAAAAAACAAAGTACCAAAACATAAACAAATAAAAATTTGAATTAAAAAATTAAAATAAAAGAGGTTTTTCCCCTGAAAGCTTGGGCCAAAAACATGGGCATGCATTACACACAGGAGTACGTCATACACCCCAAAATACGGTAAATGAACAAAACATAGTAACACCACCTTCCATTTCACAGAGCGTTTATTAACTCATCTGATCCTTTAACAATTCTTGAAGAGAATGAGAATAAGTTAAATTTTATCATTTTACAAATGAGAAAAGTGAGTGTCAGGTAAGTTAAATGACTTTCCCAAGGCCACTCAGCTAGTGGGTAGCAAAGGTGGGATTTGAACCCAGGCCTTCTGATTTATTTATTGACGTGCAGTCTCTGGAAGTTGGGGGGCACCTGAGAGATCATCTGGTTGAGGAAGGGTTTCACCAACAAAATGTGCCAGGACCCCATGCAATGGGTCTAGAGTACCAACCTAGGCCTCAGACAAGAGCCAGTTCCCTGTGGGTTTTGTGGTTCAGTCCTGCTTCTGCACAACACTCGTGTTACTGAGAGCTGAACGAGAAGGTTGACCCTTACAAATTGCATTATGACCAACTTTTTCCATTACACACAACATATATAGATTGATGGCTGCCATTTCTCTTTTGTGCTAAAGGGAGAGAAAAACAAGCCGAAAACATGCACGTGGAGGATTCATGGAAAACCTGGGGAACAGCTGACCACGTTTAGACCATGCCTTTAAAAATGTTTCAGACACCTGGTCTCACAGGTGTGTCTTTGCTCGTATATGTCATTTCTGCTAGTAGAAGTGCTGCTGGTTCCAGTGACAGCACTACACGTGTCAGTGTGGCCAACCTTCTGCACCCTGGCTGCCCATTAGAATCACCTGGAGATCTTTAAAAACAGATGCTGCCTGGACCAGTAGGGTGGGTCCTGAGCTTGCCTTTTTTTTTTTAAAGATCTCCACATGATTCTAATATGCAGCCAGGGTTAGACCCACCGTTTATAGTGCTCTGCAAAGGGTTCCCTGGCTTCCAGATGTTCTGGAAGTTTGAGAAACCACAGCTTTAACGGGTTTAACCTTAAAATGGGTTAACCTTTCAATGTATTAGACATGTTTGTCCAGTGCATCATTTAAAAAATTTTTTTGAATTTGAAGCCCATAAACATTTTAAGCCCATGTTGTAAGTTGGGAAAGTTCACAGAAAGACCCAGAATTTCTGCTCTTCTGGGAAATGGTAAGGTCTAGTGAAGCTGCCACAGTCCTAACTGCAAACATCCGCAGGAGCTGAGAAGTGGGTGCCCCTTTGTAATGGGGTGTGTGGGCTCCAGCCCTCCTGACACACTGTATTCTCTCCATGACCCAAGGCCAAGTGAGCCACAGGTTGCTGCGGTGCTTGTGCTGTGGCTTCTCTCCTAGAACATTCACATTAGTTGTCTGGTTTCCATGAGCCCTGTATTTGCAACCCCTCAAGGTTTTGCCATCGCTCACTGAGTCTTTAGCTTCAGGAGGTTTAAGAAGCCATAGGAAACTTGTTGAAAATACAGATGCCACAGGACCCAGCCCCCAGAGCTTCTGATTCTGTAAGGGTGAGGTGGAGCCTGAGAATCCAGTTTTCCCATTTACTTAGCCTCTGGACCACACTTGGAGAGACACTGACCTAGTGTGTGGAGGTCACTGGCGCTAGAACAAATGAGTTCAATACACCTTTTAATTCTCAGAATGAACAAAAGCTAAGTGTAGCAGCCAGAAAAAAAGAAAGGCTCAAATATCAAGTTTTCTCTCGACTCGGGAACTCTGAATTTGCTGGTTCTCTTAGCACTGTAGCCTTGGATGAAAATAAGTATCTGCCGCCAGACACAGGTAATTACAAGCCAGAAGAGAAAATGACCCCTGCACTGGTGAGATCTGTCTTGATAACAAGGACAACATAGGAACTGAAACGATTGTGTCCTTCCCCACCACGTGGGCCGGGGACAGCCTCGGCCCACTTCCCATCTCAAAATCCTGGAGAATTATAGAAGAAATCGCAGTCTTGCTGTCACTCCCCAGTGGGGACTGTGTTGAATCATCCCAGATGTAACCATAAAATTGTTTCAGCTAAAAGGACCTTTGAGATTATCTCTGACTTTATAGATGAGGAAACTGAGGCTCAGGGAGGTGACTTGCCCAATTCCATGTGGTGTACTTGTTTAATCTGCTTAAGACTCTTCATTAGATAAAGAAAAATGCTGTCACTGAATTTTGGAGAACGTTTGTGACAGTCTGAATCTCCTGCCCATAAAAATAGGCAAAGCTAAGGAGGAACACACCCAGTTATCCCTCTGCAGTCTACCGCTGGGGTCACTAAGAGAATAGCTCCTATCCCCTCTTGTGTGGTCCCACATGTGATTCATTCATGTTGCTAATCAAAGTTCTATGGGAGCCTAAGGTTAAAGGGCGGACTTGTAACATGTATTCTGCATGGTTGTATTTGTGCCTAACAGCATGCATTCTGCAGGCAGAATGACTAGGTTAGAGTCCCTGCTCTTTTAGGGCAAATTGCTTGACTGATGCACATTTCTGTCCTTTCCTCTAACACAGAGCAATCACAGTACCCGTCTGATAGGGTTGAGCCAGAGGATGGGCCCTGCCCTCTCTGCTCTAACCTTGGTGCCCTTTCCCTGGTGCCACTGGAAATTCGTCCTGCCTGCCCTTTGCTCCAGCTCCTGCTGTCCCTTCCCTCCCGTGCCTGTGCCCTGGTCCAGGGCGGGGGCTGGGAGGGACCACAAGGGGGAGAGGACGGGATCTCCTCCTCCCAGCAGCAGCTCTGGTACCCAGGCCCCTCAGTGCATCACCACAAACCCAGTGCCACTCCCACTTGCCATCACACGTCCAGGACAGGCTTGCCTCTCCCCAAGCCTCTGATGAGGGCTCTCTGCTCCCACTCAGCATCTGCTGGGCGTGCGCATCTGCTCACTGCCTGCTTCATAAGTAGTGTGCTTTTGCGTCTGCCTCGCTGGGGCTGGCTCAGCACCTGGCCAGCTGCAGGGCGGGCCCAAGCCACGTCTGCTCAGCCTCTGTGTCACCTCCAACAGCTGCAGAGCCTGGGCCTGCTTCCTGCTGCACCTGTGAGCCTCCATGGTATTTATTGCCTGTGTCTCACTGGACCTTGCCCCCACCCCCATGGCATCCCATGGAGCATCCTACGCACTGTGCCCATTTGTTTTTTATATATTTATTTCTTATTTATTTTTGAAAAAAGTGGGGAGAGGAAGAGAGAAGCAGGGAGGAACCAGAGCAGTCTCCATAGTTGCACATCATAAGATGGTTTCTTCCCACACCGGTGGATGTGGGGCCACTAGGGGCGGGAACCAAACCAGGGGCCTCCTGAGCCTTTGCTGCCAAACCATCCGGTGGTTACTAGTTGCCCCCAGCATAGGGGTTTGCACAGGCCGGGGCTGGGAATAGAACCCCGGACCTTGCGATTGGCAGGCAAGTGCTCATCTGCTGAGTCATCCAGGAATCCCGTCACTGTGCCTGATTTGCTCCCTGCCTGACTACAGCTCTTGACCCCGGCACACACACACACACACACCCGCCCCCCGCTATAGTTTTGAGGTCCTAGTAATGCAGCTCAGCGCTGCCCAGTATCTGTGTGGCCCTGCCCTGGCTTTTCCCAAGGCTATCCATTATTTGTGCCCCGAGGCTCTGCACAAAATCAAGATCACTGGTACCCGCATACCCTTGTCTCTATCTGGCTCATTCATTCTCAGCTGGGGATTCCAGGTTGGGTGGGCCCTGGTGACTCAGCATCCCTCCTCCCTGGGAGTCCTCCTCCTAGCCCAGATCATTAAGGTCCCAGTCCTTCTCTCTTGCCCTGGACTCTCCTCAGGTCTCAGCTTTCCATCCTCCTCAACATCTGTGGCCACTAATACTCTTGCCTTCTTGGTGTCCAGGGGGTTGGGGCTTAGCCAACCAGTGGCTGGTGCCCCTGGGAACTGTGGGCCCCTGGCAGACCCTGAGTCAGCCCCCTTGCAAGGACCCTGGGCAGGGAGCTGGTTCTGCCTTGTCCTCCAGCCTCCGCCCCACACGGTAGCCACATCCTGAGGCAGGGCCGTGTTCCGTGCAGCCACAGGAAGCTGGAGTGGGGAGCCCTGGCCAGTAAGCACAGGCTCCTGGGCCTGGCACAGGCCAGCTCCCACAGTGGCCCTCTGCACCTTCAGTTACCTGGTCCACCCATGAGCCACCCCCTCCTCTTCCTTCTTTCTAACCAAGTTCCTTTCAACCCCTCGAGGACCCCACCCCACCCCACCCCTGCCTGCTCCATCCCACCTTCCAGCTCCCGCACTGGGCATTGCCCACCACCTCCTAGGTGAGCCAGGGCTGGGGCAGTCAGGCTGATGAGGACACCTGCTGGTAGGAAAAGCAAACAGAAATCTCAGCGGCCCTGGCCCACCCGTGGCTCACGTTCTTCCTTCCTGGGCTGTCAGTTTCTCAGCATCTGCCAAAGCTCTCTCTCTTGTGTTGAGGTTTTTTAAATCCCCGTTCAGTAAACACACATGACTTCCACACGTGCACAAACACACAGACGTCTCACCCAGAAGCCTCCCGGCTCCTCAGCCCAGACGGGAGCCTCCTGGGAGGACACACTCCCAGACACACGTTCCCTCTGCACCCACAGCCACACCTCCCACCCACTCTTCCCGTGACACGCAGACACCAAAGGCCTGCCAGCAAGCATCCACAGATCCAGAGCCACAGCCCTGCCTTCCCTGTTTCCACAGGCCGGGGAGACTCCCATTTTGAGCACATGAATCCGTCTACTGTACAAAGCCAGACTGCACATCACCCTAAAGCACACTGACATGTGAACAGAGGTGCGTGCCCTCCCCCCACGCCCACAGCTCACGTGGGTCACGTGTGTGGCGAAGACCAAAGGACCCAGACAGCAAGAAGCTGTGTCTTGCCTGGGCTTCAAAAGCTTGACAGACATTAATTTGGGGGGCAGGTACGCTTCCCAAGAACTGGAAAAATGGAACCAGAGATGTGTCATAGTTGTGAGAAGAAGGGAGAAGATGCAGGGAACTGTAGGGCTTGAGAGACAGCCAGCCCTGCCCTGTTAGGGCACCGATGTGCGTGCGGTTATGGATCTGTGGCACAGTACAATGCCATTCCAAATGCAAAGCAGTCCAGGCTGTGATGCCAGTTCAAGCGGCTCAACTACAGGGCTCCTGGCCTCCCACAAGTGCCAGGCTCTTACCAGAAGGGCTCTGTCTCCTTCCCACCTACCTACCCAGCCCCAGAAGCGCATTGCACCTCCTGAGCCACGGTGCGGTGAACCCAGGGCGCCCTGCTGTGGGGCCCCTGCTTAGGCCCCTCTCGGCGGAACTCCCTGCTCCACTTCAGACCCTCCAGAGCAGGCACCCCCGCGAGAATTGGACTTACTGTGCTCCGCCAGCCCCTGGATCATGTCGAACTTATGGATTTCTTTGGCGTAGTACTCCCACTCGGTGTTTTCCTGAGTGCAGCCGTCCTCCCGCTCCTGCAGCAGCTCCCGGGTGCTGTTGTAAAGGGCCAGGACCTGGTAGGGGACGTGGGTCCTCACCGAGGGCTCGGGGGGGCTGGTGAGCCTGAGTTTGCTCAAGATCTGTCCCCTAATGGCTTCCACCCTCTTCTTCTTGATGTGGCTGAAGTCCAAGGTGGTGCAAGTGGACAGAGAGAGGCTGACCGTGGCAAAGTTCAGCAGGGCCAGGACCACCAGAGCCCTTTGCCAGCGCATCTTCATGTGCGAGCAGCGGGGACAGGCCTGGGGGGGCTGCGAGGCCCGGCCAGGAGGAGACCCCAGCAGACGTGCAGGAGGAGGGAGGAAAACCAGGCGGCCTCCCTAGATCCTGAAGACTGAGGCTTGGCAAGAAGGTGCATGAACTCACTGCACTGCGAGCTTCAGGACTTCCAGGAAGCACTGGCAACCCTGAGTGCGAAGAAGCCGACTGTGTGCCGTGTGGCCCGGGGTTTCTTCTCCATGTGTCTAAGCAGGTCCTGCTGGGCTCGGACTCCCGGCAGGCCAGGTGGAGGGCAAGCTGAGGGCTGGGAGGGGTGGCAAGGCAGCTGGGAGTGGGAAGGGAGCTGGAGTTTTTCCTTAGGTAAAAATAAATAGAGCGGATATCTGATATTGCCAAAGGCCACTTGGCGATGGGGAGAAAGTGGGTATTTTAAAGAAGGAGCAGAAGAACCATGGCTCGGGTCCCAAAAATCAAAATCCTTGCCGGGCCCTGAGGGAGAATAAGAAAAGAGAATGGAAAAAGAAAAGAAAAAAAAAAATTGTTAAAAAAAAAAGTCAGATCACCAGTGAGTAGGTGGGGAGAGGCCGTGCTGGGCTACTGAGGGCCCAGCCAGAGGCAGGGGCAGAGCAGGACACACTTGTCTCTCGGGCACACCATTCATGCTTTCTCTTTTGTTTACACTTCCTCTGGGGCTTTCTAAATGACTCGGTTCACGCTGCCTCCGGTCTTCCTTGCCTGGGATGTGGGCTTATGTGCGAATGGAAGGCAGGGCGCACAGGCCCGGGGAGAGCAGCCCCAATAATCCACTTGGACGCCCAGGGTCACCAGCACCTCGGCTTCTCTTCTCCCTCGGCCATTGCTTCTGTCCCCTGCTTTTCTTTAAAAAAATCAAAAGGAAAAGCAAAATAAAATAGAAGCCAGCTCACTGTACGTCTGCTCCGGAAAGCTGTTACTCCTTCTGTCTCATGCTTCTTCCCCTATCTCTCGCCTCCCTGGCTCATTCCCTCGGATCTGGCTCTCTGCTCCCTCCTGCGGCTCCCTCTCCCCCTCTCTCTCACACACACACATGCACACACACTGCTTTCTCTATTTCTCTCTGCTGAAATTTTATACCTCCCTCCGATGACGTCTCTGGCCGGGTGGGGGAGGGCGGGACCAGCGCACGCAGCCTCCTCGGCTGCAGGACGTTAATGTTTTAAACAGGCACAGCAAGAGCCCAGCCGTTTGAAAGCTGCTTTGCGAGTCCTCGAGTTCGACGTGGTAACTGAACTTTTTTTCCCCTCTTGGAGTCACTCCTGCTCCACGTTGACTGTTTTTCTGGAAAGTTCCCCCGGTGAATCCCCTGCCTCCTCTCCCCCGACTCCTCCGCCCTCTCCAGCTGTCAGCCCGTCGTCTGGTCTGGTCGGCGGGCCTCGCTCCCTCCCTGGCCCCGCGTCCCGGCCCCGGGCCAGGCCCCACACGGTGCAGGCGCGGGTGTGCGCGGGGCCCCTCTCCATGGGGGTGACGCCGGCCTCGGAGCGGCCCGGAGTTGGGTTCGGCTCCGCGGCGATCCTGGACCCGATTCTCCATTGACAAGAGTGGAGCCGGGCAGCTTGCTGAAGTTTGGAGGTGCTCCGGGGGCCCTGAAAATGGTGGCGTTTTCCTGCAGATCGAGGGTGCCCTCTGGCGAGACGAGGCCGCCAGTGCCCGAGGCTCCGCCGGGGGCTGGGGCCCGGAGAAGGGGCTGCCGGAGAGGCGAGGCCGGCGGCCTTGGGGAGTCGCTTCCCTCTCGGCCCCACGCGTGCAAGCGCAGCTCTGCCTCCCTGGAGCCCGGCTCTGCTCAGATGCCCGCAGCCTCCCCACGGGGTTCCGCAGGGAACTGCGAGCGCAAAGTCAGCGGCCCGTTTCCCAGGCCTCGCTCCTCTGGTTCCCGTCCTCAGCCTGCGCTGCGCGGCATTTTCTCAGACGCTCAGGGAGGCCAGGCACGCGGCCTTCATCCGCGCCTGCCCCACCCGCTCCCAACACAGGACGCTGAGAACCAGTGCTGCTCCCCCGCACCCCATCTCGCCTCACCCCGCCGCTCCGGACCCTTCCTGCCAGGTCAGGGGCCTGCTCCCGGCTCCCACGCCACTAGCGGAAGGGATGTCCCCTGCATCCCCAGGGCCAGGGCTAATCGGTTTACAGTGGAGGAAACTGAGGCACAGAGCGATTTAAAAGGCCACACTGCTAGTGAGTGGTGGAAGTGATGTTTAACGCAAGCCCTCTTTTTTGGGTAGACAGTATTGTCCTTTGCATAACAAATGAGGAAACCTAGGGGTAGAAAACTTAAAAGTAATCTGCCTGAGGTCTTATAGCCAGTAGGTGTCAACACTGAGATTTGGACTAACGAGTCTATTGCAAGAGTCTATGAATTTACTATGTTGCACTGCCCCTGAAATTCAGCTATAGCTTTGAACAATACTTTTGATGTTTACTATGTACCAGGCACCATTCTAGGCTCTCAGTGAACAAAACAAACATATCCTTGCCCTAAAAGAGCTTACATTCTAGAGGTGGAGGTGGGGCAGCCAGAAAAGATATAAACTAAATAAATATGTAAATTATGTAGTATGATAAAAGGGAGAGAGAATAAGAAGTGTTTGGGGGGGGTGTAATTTAAAATTGATGTTACAGTTTTAAATCAGAGAAGGCCTTACTGAGGCCTTTAAGCAAATCTTGCAAAATGGGAGGAAAATTATTAAAGTTATATTCTTCTGGACTCCACCTTGACTAAGTCAGCCTCCAGGGATGGGGCCCTGGCTGATGTACTTTTAGCAAACCTCACAGGTGAGTCTCATGTCCAGCAAGGTTTGGAAGCCACTACTCTAGGGCTTCTTCCTGTCCGGGGTCAGCACTGGTCACCTTTTGTTTTCAGGAAGCTGGGGAAGAAGTCTGTATGAAGGTTTGGAAACTGGTTATAAGGTGGTGGTGGTGGTGGTATGGCTCTGAGCTCACAAAAAAATTAAAAACAAACAAACCAGAAAACAAAAAACCCAAAGATCAATTCCTTTTTCCTCTTCTGGTGCCAAGAAAGAAGGGAACAAGGGATTCATCAGTGCCTGTATCTCATCTGTCTTGGATTTTTAGCAAGGATTTTTTTTTTTTTTTCAGATTAAAATCTAATAGGGCATCCTCACTGAGAATCAGAGTTGGGGAATGAAAGATCTTAGGGGTGATCGCTAAGAATAATTACAAGAGAGCAAGCTGAGGTCCACAGAGGCTCTGCCTGGTTACACAGGGACTTGTCAGCAGAGCTAGGATGAGACCTCAACTCTTCTGACATTGGGCAATACTATTGCTGTCACAAGGGATGCTAACACACAGGCCTACCCAGTAAACGTGTCAATGAATGGCTGAGCTGAGTAATTTAGTGGCTATTTAAAAAATGCTTGTGGGGAAGCCGGGATGGCTCAGTGGGATAAGCGCTCACTTTGCAGCCCTGGGAACCGAGGATCAAATCCCAGCCCGGCCCCAGCCCGTGCGGACCCATATGCTGAACTAGGGAGTGCCCCCAGTTCAGTTCTCACTGGGGTGAGACCCTGGCCCAGTTCCTGCCCTGTGCAGCCTCGCGCCCACCTGTGGAATGAAACTATGTGGAAAAACCAATGATGTATAACTATGGAGACTGTTCGGGGCCCTCCCCCTTTCTGTCTCTGTATCTCTCTCTCTGTCAAAAAAAAAACCAATAAAAATAAATCTTTAAAAAAAAAATGCTTGCAATCCAGTTTTAGGGTTACTCCTCCCACTTCTATGTCCTCACTTTGAAGTGGTGGCTATGTAGGCCTTACCACCAGTGTGATATTGGGGACATTGCTCATTTTCAGGGCCATGAGCCCATCATCTGAGGGTTACAGCTGACCAGCACCAGGGATGTGGCCAGTGGTATTGGCCTGGGGATCTTATATGGAGAGTCAATGAAGACACAACTCACGTGGGACATTAGGCTGGTGGAAGGGGTTCAAAACAGGCTTCCCCAAGATGTGCCACTTGGACGTGTGAATTATTTTGAGCTGAGCACAATTGAGACCCTGTGGTCTTGTGATAAACTTGTACCTCTCCCTTAAAGAATTTAAATAGAGTTATCACCAGAAATAACTTTTTATATCTATATCTATGTCTATTTATAGGGCAGAGCAAACCTCTAATTACTGAACACCTGCTCTTTTCATTCTACAAATGACATTTGTCTCCTCTGAAGTCCCAAGGTGCCTTACTTTAGCCTTAGCTCAGAATACCACATGCACCTCGTTTTCCCTCTTTGTCTCTGAACTTCTCATGTGTGTGGGGGGGTCTCTGACTCACTCATCGATGGGGTTCCCATACTTACATATGTAATTAAAGTTGATTATTTTCTCTTGTCAATCTGTCTCAGTTTGATTATTAGATGAGCTGAAAGAAGTAGAGGGTAGAGGAAAGCTTCTTCCTGCCCCACACTGCGAATTTGGGGGCTACCTTCCTCTACTGGCCTAGGAGAGAGGCTGGCACCCGCTAACATGCGCTGGAGAAAAATAGTCAAGTAATGTGGTGTCAGAAAGGTGCCTGGCTCTACTGCTTAACTCCGATGCTTTTCCTGCAAGCCACCTCTTTGCACCTGCGTCCTCAATTGTTGAATGGAGATATTACTGCTGCTCACTTTATGGGGTTGTTGGAGGAATTACTTTTAAAAGTTATTATTACTCAGGTATTTGATGTGTTAGTTCAGCCTCTCTGTAAACTTCATAAAATGTATATTACATTTTCCATTTTAAACCATTTAACACCTGACCCCCTCTAGCCTGTTTTCTTATCTGTCCAAAGAGATAATACAACTTATCTTGCTTCCCACACAAGGTTGTTGTGCCCTTCACTTGACCTAATAACTGTGAAGGTCCTCTGTACACTGCAAAGAGCTATACAAATGGGAAGGATCAGAATAATCACCACTATCAGTAGCGTTGCCTTGCAATTAATATTATATATTTTTTAAGGACTAACATTACTTTCACTGTCGCACAGGTGCAGCCTTAGCAGTATTTAATATCTGGAGGTTTCTCCCGGAAGCCAAGCAAAGCAGGGTTAGGAAATAAATTTAAGTCGGAGGGTGGCACGTACAGAATGCAGGAACGCCGCGGCTGACTTTAAGCATCGGGACGGAAGGGCGGAGCCGTGGTCAGGGACGCCACGGGGCTGCTTGGTTTCCAGGAAGTGACGTAAGGCGGCCGCGGAGATGGAGGACTTGCTGGACCTGGGTGAAGAGCGGCGCTGGGGCTCCGCCACCTACGTGAGGGCCGACGCGGGGTGACTGGGGCCAGGACCTGGCGGGTGGGGACGGGCGAGCCCGCCGGCCCCGGCTCCCGGAGGCGCGTCGGCGCGGCCGGTCCCGAGCGGCCGGAGCGGGCGGGCCCGGAGCCGCGCCGGGGAGGCCGCGGAGGAGGCGTCCGCCCCGCCCCCGCCCCGGGCCTGGGGTTGCTTTCTTTAAAGTCCTCAAAAAGCGGAAAGCAGCCCACCCCCGCCGGCCCCTGGGACTAGTGGGCGCTGTCCCAGCTTCTCTCCTGGAGCCCCAGGTGCGAACTGTCCCCTAGGAGGGGCAGTTCTGAGCGTGACTGGAGCGGCGCCGGCCAGGGTCGCACCTGCACCCGCCCCGGACGCGCGCTCCGGACTTTTAGTGCCCGAAGTTCACCTAAAAACCGCCCTGTTCTATGCATGGAAGGCGGACGGAGCGGGATGTTCCTGCCCACGCCTCCCACGGGAGGTGGGCTGTACCTCAGGTTTATAGTTAAGGAAGCGCACGCGTTTCTAACGTGGAGGAGTGGCTGAGCCCAGAGGTCAGATGGAGTATAGGAAGTTGTTGCGTGCGTCTTTAAGAAGGTAACCTCTCCGCATGCAGAATGCAGGTGTTGGTGCCTGCTTCCAGGGGTTGCGTGGAGATGAGATGGGATCGTGCAGGGAAAGCATCTAACACAGTGCCCGGTGTAGGTGAAGTTATTCCAGGAGGTTAGCAGCCGTTCTGCAGCTGTGGTTTACCCAGCGCTTTAGAGGCAGTAAATAACCGAGCTGGACTCAAGGCCCAAGTGCAGTGAGTTTTGTATTTTGTTTTAACTCCACCACAGTCCCGTCAAGCCTTTTTACCTTTAAAGGCGTCAAGATCACATTTACTGAAAGATTGAGCCACATGGCAGGTCTTTCGTTTCTGCTGTGGAGTCACTGGGTGCTTTGAAGTGCCCTGATAGCATTGAGTGTCCTCCATGGAACCAGGAAGGAGCACCTCTGTGAGGGAGATCCGAGGGACAGGAGCAGATTGTTCTAGAATGAAGCAGGTTGCTTGATCTCCAGGCCATTCTGACTTGTTTAGGACCTGGGGATGCGAATGTAGTTCTCCATTCATTCTTCCAACAAATATTTATTGAGCCCCTACTGTGTATCAGGCATTGATTGCCACAGGTGCTGGAGATAGAGCAGCAAATAAAGTCCCTGCCCTCGTGGGGCTTATGTTCCAGCGGGGGAAGATGGACAGTAAACAGACTATACATTTAAAATAGATAAAGTCAGGTAGTAGTTTTCCTGCTAGTCATACCTGTGGATTTATACATGGTCTTCAAAAAGCTTAAAACCTGAAAGTACTAAAATTATTAGAGACACCACTTATAAACAGTACTTGCAGATATGAGATTATTTAAGCACAACCATTGCATGTATCAGTAGTATGCCAAGTTGAGATATCTGATGCTATGATAAATGGAAAAAGGCAACTGCAGATGAAGGAATGGAATTGTCTGCCTTGGGAAGATAAAGAGCCACTTGTTATCAGAAAGGTTGTTTCCATCATCCCGGAAACCTAAATGATTGGTTAAAATTTGAGATGTAGATCCTCCATAAACAGTTTTTATGCAGCTCCCATATAATCCTTCTCAATACATTGGAGTAGTCAGTATTTGGAACATTTTAAACTGAAATTCCATCATGGTATAGTGGCGAGAACTCTTAAGATTTGAAGACAAGAACATTTTGCTCTTAGATGTGTGTCTGCTATTTAATTGCCTTTCAGGGCCTCGATTTCCTCATTTGTAAAATGGTATCAGTCCTAGTTCCTGTTATTGTGATAATCAAATGAATATACGTCCAATAAGTTCCAAAAGTGTTGATACTAATGCTGTTTTTCTTTTTTAAAGCCAACAAGTGAAGAGAAAATATAAATATTTCAACACCCACTTCCTAAATAAGGTTTTGTTTATATGCTGGGGAGCATTTGAGATACAGAGCCTCTACCCTAGGAGCAATTTGGGAAATAACTGTAAATGTTTCATTTGATGACTCAGAATTTGAAGTGTTCTTATTTCCAAAGCTGATGTCCAAAATTCTTGCATGAGATTTTCTTTAATGTTTATAAGTGGAAATTAGTGTATATGTCACAGAAAATGCTATATGTATGTCTCTGGTGGCAGTTGCCATTGGAATTTAGGAGTTCTTTCCCCAAAATGCCTTTTTGATAACTTTTCACACCAACCTGCAGGTTTGGAATTAGGCATTCCTGAAATCCTGCATAGGGACATGGGAGCCTTTACCATCCTGAGCTGTGGCATGAGATCCCATTCTAGAGGAATTGCTAGCTGAATTTCTTTAGGTAGAAGAGATCTATGGCAGTTAAAAGAAGACCTTATGATCATTAACCCACGTAGAACTGACCTCAGTTACTCTGTGTTAAAGGTTTGGAGTGTTTTCTAAGAGTATATGCAGGTTACTCAAATCCCATTCTCTACCTTGTCATCATAAATCCAGTCCTTGCTTACCTTCCCAGAATTCTTGTCCTCATAGTTGTTCAAAGACGTTTGGGTCAGCACGGCCCCTCATTTCTCCATACAGGGGGCCAAGATGGGTCGCCGAGCTCAGCAGGAGTCAGCTCAAGCCGAGAATCATCACCTCAGTGACAAGAACTCTTCAACTCTGACTGGAGAGGTGGGTGTTAAAAATCTGAAGAAGTGCTCTGGTAAGAGTTAGCAGTTACTTCATGAGCAGAGATTGGACATTCCATATTTCTTCTCTTTAATGCCAGCTCTTCTATCTTGATTTGGGAATTTCCTTCCTTGGCATTTGTCCTATTAGTTAGAAATAAAAAAGAAACGTGTCATTTTTGATGCCAGAGTAGTTTCTGCGCATTGCTTTATATTCTCAGTGAAGAACTTTTTAAGTTAGCTGAAGCAAAGGCGTTTCAAAATCCAGGTTTTTATTTCTTCTGGATAAATGCCAGTGAGGCATGCTGGTGACGTAAGGGTGGAGTTACACAACTGGCATAACTGGACGTTGGCTTTCCCTGCGCTTTCTACAGTTTTCAGGCTGAAGGGGAGTAGTACTGGCCTAACTTTCCTGGAAACTTTTCTCCCACGTGGCCTGGAATTATGGGAATTTACCCAGTTTATTTCTGGAGGGTGGGTAATCTATCGTGGAGGGAGGGCACTATTTTCGGCAGTTTGCTCAGAGCCCCTTTGCACTTTCCTCTGTCCATTTGAAAAAACGGTGCCCTTTTTAAGAGTCAGCTTCAGGGAGATAACCCATTCTATCGGCTCTTCCTGACTTCTCCAGGCTGACATGGGGCTCAGTCCCCATAGCACCTATTATAGGACATACCACACTGTGTGCTAATTTTTGTTTTGTGTGTCGTTATGCCCTCCCTACTAGACAGCTGGTTCTCAGACAGCAGGAAACCTGGCTTCTCACTTGTCTAGCTTGTAGGCCATAGTAGGTTTACCACAGATGAGAGGATCACACGGAGAAGCCTAACGGGCCAGGCAGGTGTATGAGCACAGCATGACGGGGACAAGACATACCGGTACACACTTTACTTGCATAGGATAGGTTAAGGAATACCCTTCACTTTTTATTGGAAATATGTTCTCCATCATTTCTTCAAGTGCTCCGCATGGCCCTTTTAATTTTTCTTTCCTTTGATCACTTACTGTAGAACTGTGGGTACAGAGAACCATTGTCCTACGCTAACACCTACACCAGCACAGAACAGCTGGCGGCTGACCCTTGGCCTCATTGTCCGAAGACAGTAAGGAGAGGATGGTTGGGAGATTGTGGGTACTGGAGGTCCCAGGTCCTTTCTAGAGGGCTAACCACTTCTTAGCCAGTGCTGACTGATGCTGTGCGGAATGTAGGCCCAATTGCCAGACCTTCTGACTTTCTAAGAGATCCTGGCAGTCTAAAATTTTTATATGACAGCAACACATGTTTAGAAGTTAGCGACTAATTATAGAATTAAATAGCCGTGTGGGCTACACTAGCCCTGAGGGTTGTCATATGTGACTTTGGAGCTAGCACCTCCATTGTAGTGCTCCCTGCGTTGTAGTCTAACAGTTTACATGTCTGGTTCCCTCGTAAGATAGGAGTCCCTGGAGGCTGGGGCTGTGTCTTACCGTTGTACCTTTTTGTTCATCACAGTGCCTGGCACAGAGCAGGCATGCGCTTGACGCTGCAGAAGATGAGGGGGGGGCGAAGGATGTAGTGTGTGGTGGGGACTCTTAGAAGCTGAGTAAGACCCTTACGGGGTGAGAGGTGGGCAGAGAGCGGGACATTGGAGGCACAGTTACGGGGAATGGTAGTATAAAGGAGGAAGATGGTGACAGAAGAGATACCAGCCCCAACCCTGGACCTCAAGGAGCTTGAACTGCAGTAATTGTATTTTTAATGAGAGAATGGGCAAGCCCATGACTGGGTTAATGGAAATGTATTCTTGGCCTCTGGCCACTTTTGACTGTGGGTCTAGGAGGGTCCATCCCAACACAATATCATTTATTCATTTATCCAACAAATATTTATTGAAGTTTACTGTGTACCAAGCACCGTTTTAGGGGTTGCCATATTTCACTGAACAAGAGATAAGATCCTCTGACATAGTGGAACATGTATTCTCATGATCATTGTCAATCAGGAAGACTGACTGCACATCCCCTTAATTGTGAAGGAAGTTACCGCCACCTGTAGGGATTAGGTCAGTGAGCCTGTGATGGGCTGGGATGTCCTGGCATGACCTGATGGCTATGAAGCCCTGTGCATCCCCAGAATCAAATCCTAGGCTGGGGTGAATAGTATTGTTCGCATACCCATCCCCTGCCCTATGACTTCCAGGAAAGAGTTAGTTCTGTGAGCACATGACTTCACAGTCACAGACTATAAGGGACCTTTCAGGGTTCTAACCTTTCTGGAATACCTACTTATTTCCCTGGAGACATTTACTTTTTTTTTTTCCCTTGGAACATTAACATTTTTCTGGGAGAATGTGATGAAAAGTCATTTTGTTCTTCACCTGACTGGTGCACCTGACAGCGAGATGCCAGTCAATTCCAGGATTCCTTCTCTCCCTGGGTTAATTGAGGTTTAAAGCCATGTGGGCAGCCTCCCCCAGGGCCAGATGCTAACTGTGCTGTGTGGGACTTTTTGGCCGTTTCTTTCTAAAATTAGATTCCAAGACTTGTGTGTGTGCCCATTTACATTCCGAGTGTATTACTTGATATATTTATTTTCGTCCTCTCGCTGACTATATTCTAGGATGAAGCTATTCATGAAAATGTAAATATGGTACCTGGGGGCTGCCAGACACACTGGAGTTAAGGAGGAATTAGTTTAAACAAATAATTATTTTAAAGCAAGGTGGTGGAGGAAGCAGGGACTTGGTGTGGGTTGGCTGGAACTACAGAACAAAGGACTTGGCATCAGAAGGCTGTTAATTAATTGCCTGAATCTTGAACAAGTCCACTAATCTCTCTAATCCTCCATTTCATTATCTGTCAAATGGTGGTAACAATACTACCAGGTTGATGTGGAGATTAAGTGAAATATGCATTTAAAGGCCTTTTAATAAATTGAAAAGTATGGCACAAATGTTCATTCAGTAAACTAGTGAATAAATGACTATTTGGACAGTGCTTTGCTGTTTTTTGAATGGCAGCAAAGACGGAGGATGTAAGCTGGGGTCTCTTTTAGAACTGATTTGTAAGTCTCTTCAGGTGTTGCTACCCATTTACCCTTAGGCTGACTAGTAGGGATCCGAAGCGGTTTTTGTGCCTTCTGGGTGCAGTGGGCATTCCTTGTAAGAGTGGGGAAGAGCATGAGCCTTGGGCTCATTTCAGGCCTGGGCTGAAATCCTGGCTATGCCACGCATGAGCACTGTGAGTCTGGGCAAGTTACTTAACCTCTTTAAGCTTCAGTTTGCTCATTGATTAAACAGGGATAATAATACTACATACTCCATAGGGTGGCTAGAAGGAAAAAATGAGATAACATACGTAAAGCCCTTAACACAGCTGACACGTAAGTGTCCAATATTTTGCTTTACCGTTACAGTTTCTGTAAAACTTGGGTGTTTTTTTTTTATTTTGCCTTAACCCCCTCTACTCATGTTGAAATACTGGTGGCCTTCAGGCTGACGTTAGCCGGAAGTTAGGTCTTGTTTGAACTGTACAGATTAAAATCTTTTTTAACTTCATTGTTGTCATTTACAAGTTAGGAAACTTCATGTGAAAACCATGATTTGGGGCCTCTCTTTAAAATCAGAAGTTTTGGCACAGTGGGGATGCTGGGCTGGCATTCTCAGATGGCGGCCGCTGGCTGGAGCTGGTAACAGCGCTCGCTTACACGCAGCCTGGCCTCTCCATTTCGCCACTACTTACTGTAATGCACCTGGTCAGATTTACTCCCATTTGATCTGCCTGGCTCCTATTTCCATTTGGGTTTCAAACTCCTGCTCTTTCAGGATGGACTGATTTTCAGGTATCCTTGTGTCTTAATGTTGAATTTGGCTACATCTATCAGAAACTCAACCCTAGTACTTGAATCAAACAGGCATGAATTTACTTACAGCAAGAAGCCCAGAGGAGGGCAGAGCAGGGTAGGTGCAGTTACTGGAAAATGTCCTGTGTCACCTTCACCCCTTCTAGCTTCCTGCTGTGCCATCTGGAGCTTGTGACTATTGTCATGGTTGCAAGATGGCTAGTTCCCCAGGGGTCAGAGCTGCATTCTAGGTTGAAGAAGTCAAGGTATATGCCAACTGAGTGTCCCTCCTTAGTAGGAAAACAGTAACCAAAGACCTCACCAAGTAGACTTCTAGTTACATTTCATTGGTGAGAACTGGGTTTCCCAACCACTATAAGTTTCAAGGGAGTTTTCAGCTGGGCACATGGCGACCCCCATAGCACTGGGGTTTGTTGGTTATGGAGAAGACGAGAATGGCTATTGAGTAGGCAGTTTGCACTGACATGTCCATTTTTTCTTAAAATAGAATTTATACAGTCTTTTTTTTTTTTTTGATAGACTTGGGTATTAAAAGGAAGAATTATTTTTAGTCGCCAAAAATATAATTAAAATAAAGTCCACATTCCTCTCCAGTTTTCTGATTTAAAGTTGTGTAGGGTTCATTGAAAAATTGTGTGCTCTGAAGTTGCAGGATGCCCAGTTGAGTTGCCTGTGTCACACTCTCCTTGGTCTTTTCCTTATTCCTGTTATCTCTAACCATTTGGACTTAACTGCCTGTAGAATACCTGTGGCTCAGTCTTCACTCCCTCAAAGAAGAGGAAAGGTCTCTATTTGCTTAGTCTTTCTATAAATTTCAAAGAACGTTTTTATTTTACTGATTAACGAGAATGTTTTATTAACTTGGGGTTGATTAGAATTGAGTCTACTTCTTTAGGGTTGCCATGAAGATGAAATGTGGTAATGCACATTATTAAGTGCTTAGTATAGTATCCTGCATTGAGGACTCTCAAGAAATGGTAAGTACTAAGAGAGTTTATGGCTGTACTCTTCTTAATTTTGGCCCTTTTTTGTTTGCCACCTGTCACAAATCAGGCTTAGATCACTAGACTCATAGTTTAGTTAGCAGTTTGGGTTGGCATAATTATTGAGAAATTTACTGGAAGATGGCTCCATGATTGAACATCTACTTGTCTACAGCATACAACTTCCTCAGGGGAGACCAGCTCTGAGAACTGAACTATTTCTCTGCTTGAGCTTCCACCTTCTGTCAATTCAAATGATGTTCTTCTTACACAACTTTCCAAGAAAAGACCCAGATGCTTTCTGCCATAAAGTTACACTACCATGCATGGAGGTTGGAGAAAAGTAACCTTGGGCAAAACTTCTAGGGCTGGCGTATCTTTTGGATGATCATTTCTTACTTGGGTCTTGTAAACCTTTCTGTGGCTTAGCTCTTATTTTGCAGATTGTACTTTTAATAATAATAATTTTAGCTTATGTTGAAGCAGCTGCTACCTTGCTGTTAATAACCTGCAATATCCTATTTAAGCTTCATGGTGGCTCATGAAGTAGGTACTATTATTATCTCGTTTTAGCTATGAGGACGTTGCCCAGAGTCATTCAGCTAGTCTCTCTGACTCTAGTCTAGTGTCTCTGACTCTGGCCAGGTGCTTTACCACCACCTACCTTCTAGCTTGGTGGACACACAGACCTCCCAGTAGAGAAAGGCTTTTGGAGAAAACGGGGGAGACTTCTGGATTCTTCTTGCTTTTGGAGGGGGTGTACATTCTCACTTGATCACCATGACTCATCCACTCCTCTAGAGAAGTACTGGAGTCCCAGCTGGTCGCTCCACCCCCCCAATCTTTGGTGTTCTTCCTAGGATGCAGAGCTGAAAGTTAGCCAGATTCTGTCTCAGGAATCTGAAAAATGCTGCTGGGCTCATGTTCCCAAATTAGGCCAATTTCCTCATCCCCAGCAGCTTTGCTCAGCTGCAGCTCCCTTGGAGCATTACGTCGCTCGCCCTCCGCCTGTTCCCTGACTGGTCTGCCAGCTGGGCAGTTATTTTCAGCCCAATAGGGTTATCTGCTGACCCTTTTTGGTGACATTTTTCTTCTTTCTCACAAAAATAACTTTCCTGATTGGTCACATTTTTCAGCCTTTTTCGTAGTCCCTCTCCAATGGACTCAATTGAATGATGCTTCTGATAACATCGTCAAAGAGAGATGCAAGGAATTTGATGTAGAACTGTTCATGAGGAATGTGTTTTCCACACTTCATATTCATTTCATGCTTTGCATGTTTCACTTTTGAACTCTCCCTTGGGGTGGACAGTTGTGCATCACTGACCCATCCCAGGGGCTGTCCACTGTGTGGGAGGGAATGTCACCTCAGGGTAGAGCTGCAGTTAGAAATAGCATCTCGTGACTCTCCTCCCGTGCGGGCTCGGGCTCTTGTGGTGCCCCAGTACAATGCACTTTCGCCGCTCATGCTTCATGTGACTCTGTAAAGGGCAGATTTGCTCTGGCTGGCTTCCTACCAGTCCCAGGGCGAAAGGTGGTGCTGGCAGAGGGTTAAATGAGAAATATGTGTAGAGAGTGTAGCCCAGTGCTCCATTAAATTAGCTGTTGATATCATGATCAGCACAACCTGAGAAGTAGAATAGATGGTCATTTTGTCTTTAATCCCGGCTTTGCTAATTACTAAGTGTGTATCCTGGGCAAGTAAGTAACTTAACCACTGTAAGCCTGTGTCTTCATCTGTTGAATGGAGATGATAATAAGAGCTATCTCATAGGGACTTTGGAGGATGAAATAAGAGAATGTATAAAGCTCTTAAGACAGTATCCACCACATGTTAGCTACTACTATTATTTGTCACGTGACAATTAGAAAGTATTATCTATGTATCTTCAAATACAGTTCTCTTTAGGATACAGAGATACTCTTTTTTCATAGAATTAACTGGGTCTTGGGGCAAAGAAATATTTGGGTGAAGAGGCCATTTGGTGAGAATTCTTTGTGCCAGTTGAGAACCATTTTATTTGTCTCCTTTAATAGCATCTCTGCCTACGCCATTGATCAGTTATTTGATAACACTTGTCCGTGTTCTTTTCAAAACTCAGCCCTCTGTCTAGAGCAGGCATGTTCATCCTGTGGCCCAGATGACTTTGAATGTGGCCCAACACAGTCCTAAAACATTATGAGATTTTTTTGTGACTTTTTTTTTTTTAGCCCCTTAGCTATTGTTAGTATTAGTGTATTTTCTTTCTTTTTTTTTATTGTTAAATTTAATGGGGTGACATTGGTTGGTAACAATTAGATAGTTTCCCGATGTACAA
>PVKE010011319.1:0-40553 GCA_004027555.1 Craseonycteris thonglongyai | reverse complement strand
AAAAAAAAAAAAAAAAAGCCACTGTGTCCTGTACAATCAGAACCAGAGAGGTCCCTGTAGTATTGACCAAGTGGGTATCAGCAGAATAGAGCTGGGCTCTGGGGGTAAAGGGAAAATAGGGCAGAAAAGGCACTTGGGGAAGGCCAAGGGAAGAAAGCCTACTAGGCGTTCACCCTGCACTGAACTCTATAAGGCCTGAGAGGTGAGTCAAGGGAAAAATAAAGAACTATTCTGCAACACCTGGGGTCTCTGCACGAGGTTCGGATGAGGTACTGATTAGAAAATTCCTTCTCCTGTTGGTCATGCATGTCTTCAGAAATCTCTTGCAATTAGAGCAAGTATTTAATTTTCTTGTGAACTGTTCCACGTAGCTTAATTTTATATATTTGAGACTGCTTTAAATTTTGAGATAAAAGGTGACTTTTGAATACTTTTGTTTGTGTAACATTCTGAATTTGATGGCTCCATGTAAAAATAGCTAACTAGCTACAGAGAAGTGCATATAGTAAGCAATAAGAGGGAGCTACATTGTGTTTTAAGGACACTTCTATATCAGAACATGAGGTAGGTGTATACAGGCCTCTGACAACTTTAGTGAAGGTTATGTCCTCACCATGAAAAATACAACTTGATTTGGGAAATTTCAGTTAAAATTCAACCATATGGGTTGTTCAATGGAGTGTTATAGAGATTTTCAGGACTGCTCACTATTTATTCCTGAGAACTGTATTATATCATGTTAAATCTGAAAGGCACTGGAGCCCAATCCCTTCAGAGTACAAATGATGAAACTGGGGCCTAGAAGAGCTATGTGATGCTTTAATGTCAGAGGTAGGGCCAGGACCCCTTCCTGTGTGCTTGCCTTCCATCTGAGTGTCTTGCTGCCTTGGAAATGATAAGACAGTTGAGGGTGAGTTAGGTCAGCTTTCTACTCCAGTATTTGTAGGGAGAAAAAAATAATTCTGTATTTTAAGAATTCTAAGATGCACATTTTTCTTAACATTTTCTTCACCTCTTCCTTAAGCTAACTATCACATTTTTAAAAAACAATTAATAGACATTTTACCTATAATTTAGAGACCGATAATTGAGAGAAAGAGATTTCAAGCAGGTCAGCAATGAGAGGGGGTCATATGTTGGGAAGTTATATCCAAGTAATGAGGGACCCCATGAGAAATGGTCCTTTGGAGACAGAACGCTTAAAAGCTTCAAGGAGCACCACTCACATCATATAAAATTATGTGTAATATTTAAATAACAGGAAAACAACTTAAATACCAACCTTCAGTTGATCTGACAACCTTGTAATTGAAATGGAAATGGAACTTAGCGTTTTAGATTAACAGTGTCTCTTATTTTAACCTAAATATAAATTACACCATGCTGACTTACATAGTTGATAAAGTAGGAGACTAATACATTTTCTTTATGTAAAAGTCAAAATGTTAAGCTATTCCCAGTTCGCTGTCGATGTGCACTGGGAGGCAGAAAAATTGGGAATATATGATTCAAGAAGACTGTGTTATGTGCCTCTCTTCGGCGTTCCCACCATCCCCTTTGCAGTTCTTTCCAAACATTATTCCATTGTGTTGCAGTTATGGTTTTCGAATCTGTTCTCGTGGCCTGCCTGAAATTCCTGAGGGCAGAGGCCACACTGTGTTCATCGTCACTGTATCCCCAGTGCTGGAATAAGCCAGAGCAAGAGCCACATGAGGCCAAACGAAGAAAATGGAGTCCAGAGTCTCAGATTTCAACTACAGGTGCAGGGTAAGGACTTGCCATGGGAAATTTCTAACTCTGGTGGAGAGCAATGGCAGCTGTAAAGTGAGAGAAGGAAAATTCATTCTTGCACACTCAGAAGCAATTCCTGCAAACATCAGCTTTGCAGGGACCTGTACCCAATAAAGGCTCAAATCTCATCTAGCACTGAACCTTTCTTGAGCGTAGGTTTAACCATGAGGGCAAATAGCATTTAATGTTATTGAGCATTGTATATGCATTAATTCATTGAAGAGTGCTTACTGGTAGATAGTTTTGTTTGAGTACAAGGAAACTTTGTATTTTTCAATGAAAGTTAATAAGAAATAGGCTTTACTTTTCTAAGTTTCAGTTTGGCTGGAATGAACAGCTTCTTATTCTGCTTTATCAAGGGAAAGAAAATGGTAAGATATTTAAGTGTACACCATGATGATTTGATATACAAATACATTGTGTAAAGATTCCTGCATCTAGTTAATGCAACCATATAAATTTTTAAGTTCTACTCTCAGCAAATTTCAATTATGTAATACAATAATATCAACTATGATTACCATATTGTATACTATACATTAAATTCGCAGAGTATATTCACCTTATAACTGAAAGTTTGTACTCTTTTACAAACCTTTCCCTTTTCCCCCACCCTCAGCAATCACACTTCCATTCTAAGAGTTTGACTTTTTTTTTTAGATTCCACATATAAATGATTCCACGCAGTATCTACGGTATTTTATTTTCTGACTTATTTCACTTAGCATAGTGCCCTCAAGGTCATCCATGTTATCATAAATGGCAGGATTTCCTTTTTTCTCACAGCTAAATAATATTTCATTATATCTATATCTATATCTACCTATACACACACATATCTATAATCACTTAATGGCAAGGACAGGTTAGTTGCTTGGCCAGTACACAGACAAGGTGGACTCTAGTCTGTAAGATAAGGTTCTCTGCAAGCCAGATAACAGGCATTCTATTGACTTTTCACATGGATCCCTCTTGTCATGTCTTACTAATTTGAAAGTCAGTGTTAATAATCAAAAGGAGAAAGCATGTCATCTTCTAAAATGACTTTCCTTAAGGCATTTTCTCACACAAATGAAAGAAAAAAATTAACATTCAATCTTTTTTTTTATAAGAAGATACTTTACATTATGAATATATTTCCTATTATAGGATTTAAAAGAGGGCATTACTTTCATGGCTGCATATGCAGCATTTCACTAAAGATGCAAAACACATTTCGGCACATTTTCTCCCAAAGGTTCCCTAAACATGTTATCAAAACACAGATATACCTCTTGATTCTAAGAAAGAAAAAAAAATCTACTTCCTGCCTGTATGATAAGATGAAAGCCAAAAGGTAGGAAGAATGAACAACTATGTGAGAGACTTGCTATGAGTGTTTTTTAAAATTAGGTCTTTAATCTTCACTGGCATTTCTGAACTCAATAATGCTACAGCAGGCTCCTCATAAAAAGAGATAATAATCATTACTGACCATAAGGGCCTGGAAGTCTTAGAAGCACAAAATCATAGAGTAAATAAATCATAAACTAAACTTCAATTTTCAAGCACTGTGCATTTTTTTAATGTTAAAGGTTTGTTCCTCTTTATATAGGATGAAATTATTAAGCTTTCCAAAAAGATGACATGGTTTAAATTCCTTTCCAAAGCCTTCTCCCCTTTGTCAATCCACCATTTAGTCTGTGGTGCAACTCAGAGGGGTTTATTAGTGGGGGAACCTCAGTGTTTAACAACGGCTAAACACTTATTAAAACACTTAAACTAAAACAAAGTTTATATGCCCACCACAATGTTGAATTTCTGAATTGCTACTCCTTTTTCCTACAGAAGAGATTCAATTTCCCCTCCCGTGGCTTCCCCACCACTACACTCAAAAGCGATACACATCCTCAAGCCTCTTTGAAACCTAAAGACAACATAAAAAAGCAGCAAAGAACATTAAATAAAAAGATGAGGAGATATTTTGTGTCTGCTCTTAGATTCTCTCAAATCAAGACATGTAAAAAACTATGACAAAAACAAGAGCAACAACGAAGTCTGGACACGGATGATCTATTGACCTGCTAATATATGGTTATCTTCCTAGAAAGGAGATAATTTGTCTGGTGTGCAATTATTTCTACTCATCTACTCCTATGCCAATTTGAATCCTACCACAGACTAAAATATGCCAAGATCTTTCATTACCATACCACAGCTTTTATTTTTATTATAAATCAAACAAAATAGGTCATGATTGCTTAATCAGTATGCAAAGTGTTGCTTCTGGAAATCACCTGCAATTCTCTGACAGCTAAAATTCTTTTTAGTGCTTTGAAATCTAATTCTACCCAACCTAACCTTACCCCAATTCCCTCACACTGATATTTTCATTGTATGAGGCATAGAACTTGTCCTGGAACGGGTACCATGGACACTACCAGCAGGAATTTAATTAATTCATGGAGAAAACAGATTATTACCCAGCACGTGATTAAGACTTATCCAGGGGAAGCTGGGATGGCTCAGTGGGTTAAGCGCTCACTTTGCAGCCCAGGGGACCGAGACTTGAATCCCGCCCCGGCCCGTGCAGACCCACATGCTGAACTGGGGAGTGCCCCCAGTTCAGTTCTCACCGGGGCGAGACCCCGACCCAGTTCCTGCCCTGTGCAGCCCCGCCCACCTGTGGAATGAAACTATATGGAGAAACCAATGATGTACAACTATGGAGATTGTTCTGGCCCTCCCCCTTCTCTCCGTCTCTGACTATATATCTCTCTCTCCCTCTGTCAAAAACAATAAATAAATCTTAAAAAAAAAAAAAGAAGAAAAGACTTTTCCGAAGCCAGGATGGCTCAGTAGCATAAGCGCTTACTTTGCATCCCTGGGGACCGAGGATCGAATCCCGGCCCCAGCCCGTGTGGACCCATATGCTGAACTGGGGAGTGCCCCCAGTTCAGTTCTCACCGGGGTGAGACCCCGGCCCAGTTCCTGCCCTGTGCAGCCCCACTCCCACCTGTGGAATGAAACTATGTGGAAAAACCAATGATGTGCAACTATGGAGACTGTTCTGGGCCCTCCCCCTTCTCTCTGTCTCTGTCTCTGTATCTCTCTCTCTGTCAAAAACAATAAAAACAAATCTTTAAAAAGACTTTTCCCCTTCTCTCTGCATCCAAGAAAAACCAGCTGGGAGGAAGACGCTCTCAGAAAATTAAGTTGTTGATAGATGCATGCCTCCCTTTTAAAAAAGTAATTGATTCTTTCCTATAGAGAAAAGTCCACCTCATTCCTAAAGGTTAGTGAATCTGTCCTCATCCGTATTTATAAAATAATCTCTAAGGAAATCTCATCTAGTTCTATAGCTTTCCCTGACATCAGTATGCAGATGACTCCCAAATATCAATCTGTGTCCCTGACTTTTCCTTCAAGTTCCCCTGTTAGTATATAAACTCATTTGTCTACTGGATAGTTCAGACTTCACATCGCCAAAGCAATTCTTGGGTCTCCTCACCAGACCTGTCTCAGTGTTTCCTAGAACAGTGAACATGTCTACAAAGTGTCAGACATGGTCCTGCATGCTGCACAAATATTAACTCATTGAATCCTTATTATCTATGAAATAGGTCCTAATATGACCTCATTTCACAAATGTGGGGAGGCCTAGATTTCAATCCAAGCCCACGAGCTTAACCACAAGCTATACTCGCATTGCAGTGAACAGTCAAGGTATGCCCCCAATAGCCCAAGTCAGCAACGTAAGCATCACATTTGACTCCCCTCTATTTCCCTCATCCCTCACATCCAAACCACTGGAAAGTTCCATTGGCCCAGCCTTCAAATCTTGTCCTCTCCCTCTCCATGACTGTCCCTTATCATCATCACCATCTATCTGGGTTATTGCAATAGTTTCATAAATGATTTTCCAGTTTCCCCTTCTGTTGCTCCTGTCTATATTACACATAGTAACCAGAATGAGAAAAGGTGAATCAGAACAGGTCACTTCCTGAACCAAAGTCTCCAATGGCATCCAGAGATCTTAGAAGGAAATCCCCTCCTGCCCATGGCCTGGGAGAGGCCCCAGAGCGCAGTTCTCCTCTCCTCTCATTACACTCCAGACACAATACTTTCTTAAGGCTCTTGAAACTTACAAAATTAGCTGAGGGTCTTTGCATCAACTTTTGCCTGTGTTTGAAAGCTTTCCCCCAGATGATCTCAAGAGGAGATCTTATCGTTCAGATCTCAGCTCAGAGTAACCTCTCAGGATAGGAGTTCTCTGATGGGGACCCAATCACAGCAACTTTTCCTCTCTCCTTCAAGTCACTGTTGAGTACATACCTCACTCTAGGCTATTTTCATCACATCACTTCCTGATATTTCCTCTTTATTTTATTTTGTTACTTGTTTCTTGCTTTTTTTCCTTTCTTTAACCACACACAGAGAGTGGGGATCTTTGTCCATTTTGATAATTCCCATATCCTGAGGATTTGGATTAACCCCTGGGTAATAATGCCTGATAGTAGATACTCATTAATAGTTGTTGGATAAATGAATTGTCATAGCCCCGTTAATGGCTTTCTATTGCCTGTGGATAAAGAACAAATCTACTAACAGATGCTACAAGGCCACTTCTCCCTGCTGTCTCCACAACACTGATTAACAGGCCATTTTCCTTGGGAGGGCCCTTCTCTCTCATCTGCCTTCTCCAGGCTGTGCCTGCCCCACGAGGTCCCTCCTGCTCCTGTGGTCTGATTCAATTCTGACTCATCCCTCAGTGCTCCGCCTAAACATCTCTCACTCTGCAAACTTTCCTTGACACTCCAACAAGGTTCAGTCTCCTGCTTTCCACACTGACAATATTCTGCATTTGCCTCCATGTCACTTTTCACACTTATCTTTTAACTGGTAATTTGTAATAACTTGTAAAATAAACAAAAAAACAAAACTCTGTTTTCCTGACTAGACTATAAACTTTAGACCCCAGGAATAAATTTGTTCTATTCATCCAACAGAAAGCTTGATACTAAGTAGGATGCCTGACTATAAAACCAGTTTCTTTTTCAAACACAAAGTCTCCCCTATGTGAAGAGTCTGAAAGCATTCCCTGAACTTGCCTGCTCTAATTCCATGTCCCAAAATGGCTATAAATCTCTCGCTTCACTGCCCCACCTCCCACCTTGACCTCATCAGACCTAGAGCAAACCTGACCTACCCTCTGCCCAGAGAGTCCATGCTCCCTCCCTTCGGCAACAGAATCGCCAGAATCTCTGGGCGTTCCATTTGGTTAACTTATGCCTGTCCTGTGGTTAAGGAAACCAAGCAGAAAGATCCAAGTGGGTGTTCTTACACCCCAGGAGCAAATTCAGATCAGTGTGACATAAAGCCCTCAGACCTGGGTTAAATACTGAGGTGATCAGGCCTAGGGAATCGGAGATTGTTCACACGTATGACGTCAGCTCTACTCATTGGTACAGGCCATCAAGATGCAAAGACAGAGGCAAACACTACTGACAGATAAACTCATTTTAATTTGGTGCCTAAAACCCAGCTACTCTTTTCAGGAGATTGTTCATATGGTATTGCAATATATATTTTACAGTGACAAACATAAATGTGTGGTATCTTCTTCTATAATTGTCACCTTCATGTTGGAGAAGGCTGGTCAGCCTCTGGAAATACATTGCAGGGCTCTCTGGCTCCATCCTGCCCTGACCCTATCTAGATGAGCCCTTGACATGCACAAGCATCGAAGTGTGTAGGTTAGGCTATTATAAGGGGAGAGAACATTTTCCTTCCACATGGAAACTGAAAGAACCAGAGTAGGGACACATTTGGCTCCTTTTAGATCCAACTCCTCCAAGGGCACCTTACATAGGAACTAAAAGTCTTCCTTAGACCTTGGTTCTCAGCAGGCAAACTGGCTCCCAGCAAAACTGAAATAATTGCTGTCCATCATTGGTACCTCTCTACTACCAGGCCTCTCTACAATTTTATGAGAAAATATAAAGAAAAATATATACATTTAACAAATGTTTAAAAATATGTAATAAAGAGAAGAAAAATTAAACTGTAGAATCCCATAACTGTGGTCTGAGTAAAAACAGAGTTTGGGTGAACAATGTTTAATTTCATGAAGCTGCTTTATAGAGTCTGCTTCACATGTACCATATTTAATGACTATTCATGTTTCTTTATTTTACATCTAGAGAAAGTATTTTTTTTCCTAGGCAAAGTATCAAAGCACCCATGTAAGAAAAGAAAAATAAAAAGAATGATGAGGCAGTGGGCTAAGGAATTTTATAAAAACTCTGTTAAGACACTTACGCAGTAGTAGTCTGCATGTCATGCCAGCTTTTGCTGAAGTTTTGTTTTAATTCATTCATCAGGTTCATGCCGAGTTTTTGTTTTACTTCAACCAGATGCCTTTCTTTCGCTGACAAAACTTGTCGTAATGTTGTGATTTCGTCTTCGAGCTGCAAGCAGGAAGAAAAATAGTGGGGAGAAATTCAAACCAGCTGAAACATACCCACCAACGTCTGCACCCTGTTTACAGCCTCCACTTGGGCCATAGCAAACACATCCTGTAGAGGTGGCAATCTAATACTTAACGATAGAAATAGATTTTTAGTTTTATTGATTATAAGGCAATCACTGCTTCTTGTAAAAAATTTTATTTGTAGAGCAAAATATAAATAAGAAAATAAAAATCACCTGTCATCTACTACAAAATAACCACTGCTTAAATTTTTAGTGTCTAATCTTCCAAACATTTTTCTAAAATTGTACACAGATATATTTTGGAACACAATATTGGTTTTGTACCATAGACCTCAGTTTATAAACAACTTCTTTTCAAATGTCACTGGTCAGAGTTGTTTGTTTATTTTTGGCCAACCACACACAGTTGCATTGGTATAGGCATGGATTTAGCAGACACTGTGGTTTTGCCAAGCTAGTGCCTCAGGAAGGGAAGACTAAGGAAGAAGAAGATGTATATAAAAACTTTGTGTATTTGTGTTGCTTTTTCTTTTAAACAATTATATTGACATGTATAATAATTATGATACAATAAACTGCACACACTTAAAGTGTGTGATCTGTAAGTTTGGACATATGTATACTCCTGTGAAGTTATCTCCACAATCAAAATCGTGAACAATTTCAAAGTTTTCTAGCTTTTCTTGGTAATTTTGCCTTCCCTCCCCTATCTTCTCCCCCCAGAAGCCATTAATCTTTCTTTCACTAGAATTTTGCATTTTCTAGAATTTTACATGGATTGAATCATACAATGTATACTTATGCTTGATTGGCTTTTTCCTCTCAACCTATTCACTTGAGATTATATAAAGATTCATCCATGTTGTTGCAGTGAGAAAGAAACACTGACGTGACCAACTTACCAAACATTATCCTAAAGAAAGAAATATAAAGTGCCATACCTGATGATTTACAAATCAAAGCACATATAAAAAGGCATTTGTGGGGAAGAGACTTCTAATGATAGAAACCTAAATCAATGGTTCTTCCACTTTCACCCATGGCAGAGTAGTATTCCACCGTATGGATATAGCAAAGTTTGTTATGTGTTCACCTACTGAAGGATATCTGGGTTTGCTAATGCAAATAATACTGCTATGAACATTCACATCCAAGGCTTCATGCTGGCATGTTTCCTCTTTCTCCTTTCCTGCAGAAACACAAATCTCTTCAGCATTATAATTTTGCACTTGCAAATGTAATTTCTAATAAAGAGTCTGTAAAGCACCCAGATTTTAGAGTGTTGTGATATCCTATGAAAATAAATTTGAACCTCCACAAGTCTTTGATTCTAATTGGTTGTTGTATGTTACAGCGTATTGCCCTGGTAATATTGCTTAAGTTTAATACATTTATTTTCTAAAAAGGATAAATACTTGTGACTTTCTTTGTGAAACCAGAAGAGAATCATTAGTACTCCCTTAGTCTATCACAAACATAGAGATAACAAATGCCTGACACTTAACTAGATTTCTTATATTTAAAAAATGGAGCAGCTGTGTCTCATTTACATTCAAAGGATCACCATACTTCTGACTACAAAGTGCATCACTAGCCCTGTCAGTCATCTTGCAGATATGTTCCTTGAGTCACCAGAGACACAGCTACTAGAAAAGCACCCCGAGAAAGTCATCTAACTGCAAAAATTCATCTTTTTATTAGTGCAAGGAAGATTTTGCTCCAGTGGCGAAGACAGGAATAGCATTATGAACATTCATATACACAAACAACGACTTAAGCAAAAGAGGCAGAAATATTGAATCAGAAGCATCTTACATACTGCAGTAGAATAAAACAATGTCTTGGGGTTTTAATATCAGTAAAATATCCTGGTAATTTAACATTATCCATTTTTGACATTCAAGGAACAATTTTTTTTTAATGCTTATAAAAATGTTTCTAAAATCTTTCTAAAATGAATTGTATTTTCCATAAACATGTTATGATCGATAGGGCCCCATCTTTTTTTGATGAGCAAAGGTTGCCAGTATGCAAACATCCTCATTACTGCCAAAGAATTACGCTCAGAGATGACTAAAGGGGATAATGCTTTTAGTTTGTCCATTAAATGAGAACACACTGTTGTTTTAAAATGCAAACCCTTCTGTTCTTTCGCTAGAATGCTATAGTCCCCCTTTTCATCTTTGTCAGTGTGTCTTCCTGCATTTAATCTTCTGCCTAATAGTCCTCAAGGTTGTATCTCTGGCTCTTTTACCAAAGAAATGCTTGGGCTACTAGTCAGACTTTTATTCTGTATTAGAAAAACCTTTTCTGCTTTGTTTTGGGTAAATGACATGTTTTGGGTGACTGACATTACTGGGAGTCTGTTTTTTTGCTCTATCAGGTGTTACTGTAGTTTCCACTGTATAATAGAAATAATGGAAAAAATTTAACTTGCAGAAAGAAATTACAGATATGGAGAAGGAGAAAGAAGCCTAAACATCTTGATGTTCTCAGCCTCACGTCTATGGAACCCCAAAAATTTATTCAGAATTTCAGGAGGGGGGAAGTAGGATATTCATTAGGGGGAAGTAAGTAAAGAATTCACAGTTTTCTAATGACATACTTGATCTCAGAAAAGTGAGAAAGAAACACTGACGTGACCAACTTACCAAACATTATCCTAAAGAAAGAAATATAAAGTGCCATACCTGATGATTTACAAATCAAAGCACATATAAAAAGGCATTTGTGGGGAAGAGACTTCTAATGATAGAAACCTAAATGTTGGGTCCATTCCCAGATTCTGTAATGAAATTCTTGCCACTTCAATAAAATATAAAACTTACCCTTTGTAAACTTTCAGTATATTCTTTGGTGATCTAAATATATGCCACATAATCTATTAAGCAAATGCCAGAAATTGAAAAAACTTATAATTTTAAATTATATTAACTTGCCAGATTAAAAACAGCCAACCACATCTCTTTTTACAGAGCAAATAGTCGTGTCACAACAGGAAAACCTTTTATCACAAACGCTTTAAACGATGATCTATGGTGAGATTCAATCCCTCAACTGACAAATAAGATTTTTTAAAATTTGTTTACACCAGTGGTTCTCAACTTCAGTTTACATAAAAGTTATTTAAAGACCACATTTAAAATGCAGATTCCAGGGAAAGAAGGGATGGCTCAGTGGGTTAAGCGCTCGCTTTGAAGCCCCGAGGACCGAGGATCGAATCCCGCCCTGGTCCGTGCGGACCCATGTGCTGAACTGGGAAGTGCCCCCAGTTCAGTTCTCTGTCTCTGTCTCTGTCTCTCTCTCTCTCTGTCAAAAACAATTAAAAAAAAATTAAAATAAAAAAAATGCAGATTCCAGATGTATTACCTTTTAAATACCTTGAAATTCTAATGTCTTAAATTTGATGGAACCAGAGGACATACATTATTTAACAAGCAGTCCCAACATTCTGATGCAGGTAGCATGGAAACTCTATACTGTAAGTACCGGTACTTTGTAAGATATATCAACTTCCTTTTGGAATGGGGTAAAGTACATTTAAATCATCAATAAAGTATTTAATATATCCTTTCCCCTTTAATTTTAAATTAATCATTTCTTCATCAGAAACTAATGGTTCTTTGGTTTCTTGACTTCCTAGAAGATCTACTTGTGGGATAAGTATTTATGCCCAAGAGTAGATATTTAAACTTGATTATTTAAATATTAATTAACAGGAACATGATAAGTATTGGTGAAGATGTGAAGAAATTAGAACCTTTGTACGTTGTTGGTGGGAATGTAAAATGGTTCAGTCACTGTGAAAAACATTCTGGCAGTTTCTCAAAAAGTTAAACATAGAATTACCGTGTGACACAGCAATTGCACTCCTAGGTATATTCCCTACAGAATTGAGAACAGGCATTCAAACAAATAAATGTATATGCATGTTCACACTATTATTCACAATAGCCAAAAGGAGAAGACAGCTTAAATATCCATCAGAGGATGAATGCATAAACAAATTGCTATCTATCTATATCTATCTACCTAATGAAACTTCAGTATATATATAATGAAATATTATTCAGCCATAAAAAGGAATTACATATTGAGACATACAATATGGATGAATGTAAAAAAAACAAAAAAACAAAACAAAAACATAGGCTAAGTGAAAAAAGCGACACAAAGGTCACAAAATAACTCAATTTACATTAAATATCCAGAACAGATAAATCCATAGAGGGTATTTCTGCATGAGATTAACATTTGAATTGGTAAACTGAGTAGAGCAGATTGCTCTTCCAAAATTGGTGGGCCTCATCCAATTTGTTGAATGCCTAAATAGAACAAAAAGGCTGGCCCTCCCTCAGCTAAGTTCCCAAGTAAAAGGAAACTCTTCCTGCCTGACGGTGTTTGAGCTGGGACATTGTTTTTTTCCTGTCTTTGGATTTGAACTGTGACATTGGCTCTTCCTGGGCCTTGAGCCTGCCAGCCTTTAGACTGCAGCTAAACAATTGGCTCACCTGGGTCTCCAGATTGCTGACTACAGATCTTGGGACCCATTGGCCTCCATAATCACATTAGTTAATTCCTTATAAGAAATCTCTTTTTATATACATATCTGTATATATCCTATTGGTTCTATTTATCTGGAGAAACCTAATACAGAAGCGTGTTACAATAAGACATTATTGCTTATGAACACTTTAGTTGTTCACTAGCTCCGTCATAAAGAATGAAGGTTTTGAAGGAAGGAACAGAGAGAGAAAGGTCAAGAGCCCAAGGCACTTCTTTGAAAGTCTGTAGGATGGGAGTGGGGTGGGGAGGAAGGGTTGAGGGCACTGGGTGTTCTCGGGGAAGCAAACAACAGAGGAGAGCCAGCAGAGGCATAAAGGACGCCTGAAAACAGGTTCTGCCTACTTGATAATGCTGTCTGGTGTTTTTCCTAATCCTATTAACGCCCATTTTTCGTGAGTCATTTCATGGAGAGGACATTGGCAGTATTTAATTGTTATGTAATACAAATGAATAGTACTAAGTCCAACACTTCATCCTTTTCAAAACACAAGTCACAGTATGAAACACTAAGCGTAAAATGCAGTTCAGTGAAATAAAAGTGGGAGTAGAATGTTAGTAGCACAGAAATATAGAGCAAGTTTATTAAAGAGAGAGAAAAAAAATTAAAAACCAACCTAAAAGGTATGTAAAGACTTCTGAAAAGATGTCAGGAGCAACTGGCAATGAGACAAATGAAAACCAATCTCTGAAATAAAATAGTATTTCTTTATATATTGAAACACTTGTAAAAAAAAAAGCATAATCTATTTCTGGTGTTTACAAATATAAACATTCACTGAAGCTCTAAGACAATTGAAGTTAATTATAAATCTTATTGTGCACCTGCTACCACAGGGACAAGCAAACACACAACAGTCTGTTGGCAGAATAGGGGAATGGAGTTAGGAGTCCCCCCGAAGTCTATGGGTGTCCAATGGGAATATGAATAACAGTGCAGGCTAAAGCAGTGATGGGGCATGCAGCAGAGCCTAGAAACAGTAGGAGAATCTGAGGAAACTAGAGAGAGGGGTGGATTGAAGAGGAGACTGGAACCCTGGCCAAGACCCCTTTTAAGCAAAGCAGTCAGAGAGAAGTCCTTATACACAAAGGCCTCACTTTCGATCATGGCCACAATCAATTGCCTGACTTAAATAAGGTGACCAGATTTTAACATGGGTAAAGCGGGACACCATTGACCGGGGGGAGGGGGTTCTTGATTAAAAATTTGGTCTCCTGCCGTTCCCTAGCTTGTCGTGCATTCTTTCCAAAAATTGAAACTTTTTAAAACGCCGCGGGACGCGGGACAAATTGTTAAAAATCAGGACTGTCCCGCCAAAAGCCTGTGAGGTGTCCTGTTATGCAAATGGCTGACACACCCAGTAGGAGCTTCCCTCGGACACAGAGAAGGGTCACTAGGGACCACAGGCCCAGGAAGAATGTGGAGATTTGAAGCAGAGACGAACTGTCTAAAAGGTGTTTCAGTTCTTTGTATGATCAGCTGTGTGCCTACTGAGTGGCTCTCTGTGTGTCCTTGTTAAAATTAAACCCTAGAAACTGAGGTAATTTGAATGACGATGTGATCTGAAAGAATCTGATTTGGGGTGGGTGGGTGGGTGGATGTGTGTGTGTGTGTGCATGTGTTTGTGCGTGCACATATGTGTGCATGTGTGTACACACGCACCTGCACTTGTAGAAGGCCAAGGAAAGCAGATTTAAGAAAAGAATGAGGGGAAGCCGGGATGGCTCAGTGGGTTAAGCGCTCACTTTGCAGGGCCGGGGACCCAGGATCGAATCCTGGCCCTGGCCCGTATGGAACCATATGCTGAACTGGGAGCTCCCCCAGTTCAGTTCTCTCTCTGTCTCTGTCTCTCTGTCTCTCTGTCTCTCTGTCTGTCTGTCTGTCTCTCTCTCTCTCTCTCTCTCTCTCTGTCAAAAATAAATAAATAAATAAAAATATATTAAAAAAGATTTCTTAAAAAAAAAAGAAAAGGAAAAGAATGAGCATAAAGCAGAGGGGCCTGAGGCGGAAAGAGGAAATGTGAAGAGGGAAAACAGTGAAGATACACTTCCTTTGATTATAAGCTGTGCCCATGGAACTGGTGATGCTATAATACCATTGGCAAGATGCAGTCCTTCATCTCTGAAGAACTCAGAAAAAAGAGAGATGAAGCATGGAGGCTAGCACATTCTGAGAGTTGAAAACATGAATCCTGGCAACCTGAACACAGTAATAGGAGTCTGGTGCTATTTTCAGAAATCAGGCTTAAAATGTATTAGGAGGGAGACATGGTGGGAGCTTATTAATGTAACCAAATAGGACAAAATTTTCTGAAAACACTGCTGGTTTTTCATTATTTATGGACCCTCCATTTAGAACCAGGGCTTACCTTTTTCTTTTTTTTTTTTAGATTTATTGTATTATGTTTAACAGAGAGAGAGATACAGAGACAGAGAGACAGAGAGAAGGGGGAGGGCCCAGAGCAGTCTCCATAGTTGTACGTCATCAGTTTTTCACATGGTTTCATTCCACACAGGTGGGCAGGGGGCCATGCAGGGTAAGAACCGGGCCCGGGGCCTCCCGCTTGGAAGAAACATCCCTGTGAGCTGGGGGATGAACCAGGGGCCTCCCATATGGGAAGCTTGCCCTGGTGAGAACCAAACTGGGGCCATACCCCAGCTCAGAATATAGGTCCCCACGGGGCAGGGCTGGGATTTGACCCTTGTATCCTGGGGCTACAAGGCAAGCACTTAACCCGTTGAGCCATCCTGAAATCCCCCTATTTTTTTCTTGATTATAAAATACATACCTATTGTTCAGCATTTAGAAAATATAGAATGCACAAAACAATACATTGACACATGTATGTATGAGTATGCATGCATGCATTTATGTATGTATAACTCAGTAATCCCAGTATTTATGAATGTATATATAACTCAGTAATCCCAGAAACTAGAAAAATCAAGGCATATATAAAAATTAATCTGGTACAGGGGTTGTGTCTATACTTAAACTTAGATTAAACATGAAGGAGTTAAATTTTAATTTAGAATCACTTAGCTTATACCGGTCTACAGAATAGAACTTTTGGACAGTACAATCGACACGGACAGGCCATGATTGAGAATCTCAGGCCTTCCTAAGACGGGAAGCTGGTACATCTTCCATGAAGGCTGACTTCGGTCCAGGCACTCTGGCATGTGGGAGCAACCTGAAGTCACCTGGGTGGTTCTGGATCAGTGGTCACAGACAAGCCCAGCTACAGAAGCAGGCTGTTTGATCTGAGGGACTGTGCTGACTGAAATGATTTCTGCTGTTCCAGAGCAACAAGCTGCTCTTTTATTTTATAATGAAGTTATTTTGGGGTATGTCTTGTGAAAGCACCTGAAAAGCTTCAATATGAGTAAGAGCTGTCATCGGCACGCACTATCAGAACACTAGAGCTTGAAGAGCCTGGAGTGGACAAAGTGGGGGAGGGTTAGGTGACACTCAAAGCTCTGTCCCCAGCCTGTGGAAGAGGCCAGAGCAGAAAGGCAAAGCCTTGTTTCCAGATGGACCAGGAAGTCTGCTGCCCAATGAGCCATGGATTCAGAATGGGAAGGGAAGGCTGGCCTCTTCTCTCCTCCGACTGCTCATTCTAGTTGAGAAACTCCCTTTCCTCTTACAGTGTAACCTCTCCTTAGCAAAGTGGTAACGGGTTACTGGCATTGCAAACAAAAGGCTTGAACAGGCTCTGTATTCACAAAGAGCCAGGCTCGCCTCTAGGTCCAGGTGCCCCAACAATTATACAAGATCTAATTTAGCCTACATTCATCATTACTCTCCTCTCCACCACCAGAGCTTTACTCTTCTGCAAAGGAGTACACAACAGTCAATTCAGATGCTTCTATGATTGACTTTTTCTTTACAAAACAAAATCATTTCAAAGGATTTGCTAAGCTAAGTTGCTGACCCAAAATAAGACTTGCTCTTAAAAAGCAGCTGTATTTATACTTAGGTCTTCAACGCATTCCACCAGGTTTGTCAGTGATTTATTGTCCCCATAGTATTGTGATACTGAAAAGAATGAGGTGTATTTTTATAACTAATGATCATTGTTGTTCAAGTAGTGTAGCCACTCATATTATTACTGTAACCAACAAGTAAAGTAATGGACAGTTAGCATTACAAAATATCCCAGAAAAATAAATCATCTTGCAATATATTATTTATTAAATCTTATTGAATGAAAGATAACAATTGTAATATGGGACTTACATCAAAGTCATAGTAACTCTCAAGATCCAGAGACAAACAGAGCAATAATAAGATGATTACTAAACATACCTGAACTAATTCTGCCTTTAACTCTTCTTTTTCCTCCTCAGAGAGCATGCTAGAGAAGTCAGCACTGGCTACTGCATCTTCATCTCTTCCTTGCAGTGGTTCAGTCTCCAACAAACCTTTAGGCAAGATCAAGGAAACATAATACAATTTTTAAAATGAATGAAGAAACAAAACAAAAACAGACTCATAGCAGTAGAGATCAAAGGGATAGTTGGCAGAGGGAAGAGGGCTGGGTGAAAAAGGTGGAAGGAAATATAGTCCATAACATCGTGATAAGTTTGCTAGGGTGATCACATTGTAAGATATAAATATGTTGAATTGGGGATGCCAATATGGCTCAATGGGTTGAGTGCTCATCTTGCAGCTCCAGGGTCCAAGGATCGAATCCCAGCCCTGGCCTTTGTGGACCCATATGCTGAGCTCGGGTGTGGCCCCCATTTGGGTTCTTGCCAGGGTGGGCTTCTCATGTGGGAGGCCCTGGTTCATCTCCCACCCCCAGTGTGCTTCCCATATAGAAGGTTCCCAGCTTGTGGGGGCATTCCTCCCATGCAGAAGGCCCCTGGCCCAGTTCTTGCCCTGCAAGGCCCAGCGCCCACCTGTGGAATGAAACTATATTGATAACTAATGTACAACTATGGAGACTGCTGTGGGATCTTACCCTTTTCTCTGTCTCTCTCTCTCTGTCAAAAACAATAAAAATAAATCTTAGAAAAAAATGTTGAATCACTATGTTGCACACCTGAAGCTAATATAAATAATGTAATGTACACTATA
The DNA here is from genome assembly GCA_004027555.1 of Craseonycteris thonglongyai. NCBI lineage: Eukaryota > Metazoa > Chordata > Mammalia > Chiroptera > Craseonycteridae > Craseonycteris > Craseonycteris thonglongyai. The sequence continues at coordinate 22,642 of PVKE010011319.1, read as the reverse complement.
CTTAAATAAAAAAATTAATATAAATAATTTTAAAAATGGATTTAGCCAACTTCTATTTTTGCAGTTTGGAGGACTAGATACACTGACCCTACCACTGAAAAGCAACTAAAATTTCAGAAAAAAATCTTTCTAAATGTATCACAAGCTGCCAGGAAAGTAAATACTAAGAAGCCAAAAAACTAAGTGAGAGTGGAACGCCAGCGATAGAAAAAGAATAAATTTTCAGTAGTTTTACATTTGCCACCCAGATGAATCCTAGCTTTGGTTTTCACTGTCTCATGGGGTTCAGGGGACAGAGGATAAAGCCCAGGGTCACCCAAGGAGAGTTTAAAGTGAAATCCCCACATAAATCTGTGTCTCCACAGGGTTGCACCCTGGGAGTAAGGCAAACAAACTGGAAATAAAAACTTCCGTTCTCCACAGGAATCTACAAGGCAGACAGATGGGTTGACACTCAGCACCGGACAGACCAAAAGATACTCCCCTGAAAATTCACAACACTGGGTGGCGTTGTGTGCACACTTGCAACTTGAATGCCCACAACCTGGGTGGTCCCAAACTACCTTGCTATAAGACTTTAGCAGATTCAGACCTTTTTGCACTTCGGATGTGGTAAGAAGCAGCTACAGAATCTGGAGCAGTTGTGATTTGAGAAAGCATCTCGGACAGACTGATTCTGAGGGAGAGAAAAGGGGAAGTTCTGGGTTTTTTATGACCTCCTGGTGCCACAGACTAACCCGGGATAGTTCAATTTCTAACTTGTTCTGTGGAAGAAATGCCTTATTATTAAAAATATAAAGAAGTTTCCTCCCTAGTGGTGTCCCTTGGCATCGGGCCAACTCAAATGCATTGTTCTCTGGAGGGCTCAGGAACTAGGCCCACACATATATGGGAGCCTTATTTACTACATAAGTTATGACAGAGATGGCATTTATACATTTGTGGGGAAAGGAAGGTTTTCTAATAATTTGTCTTGGAACAAAGAGTTGTCCATATAGAAAAAAATAAAATTGGACACCTTTACCATTCAGAGAAATCAAACTATAAGCATTTTAGAAGGTAATATAGGAATTTATATTTATGAAGCTCTCGGTGGGAAGGGACTTCTTAAGATGCAAAAAAGGACAACTATGAAAGAAAGGATGAGTAAGATTAAAAATGCCTCTTTATAAAACACACTATGTGGAAAATGAAAAGACAAACCACTGATTGTAAGATGATATCTCCCACATGTATAACTATCAAAAGAGTTGTTCCCAGAATACATAGAATACATACAAACTAATTTTTTAAATGTTAATAACACAATAGAAAAAAATGGGCCCAAAGACCTGAACAGATTCTTCACAGGGAGAAATCACAAATGGTTAATAAACCCAAGAAAACATAATCAACCTCATTGATGTTCAGGGAAAAGCAAATGAAATATTCCATACCCACTGGATTACCAAAATGTTAAACTGACATTATTGAAAGTTCTTGGCTGTGGAGGACAAAAACCCTTATAGACCGCTGGCAGGAACATAAATAGTTTGGGAGATAACTAACAATATCTAGTAAAATTAAACATTTAGACACCCTACAGTCCAGAAATTCCACACCGATACAAGTGACTGAGACACATACACCAGCATCAGAGGTCATTAATAAGGACTTTCATGGTAGAAAATATAATGTTAAGTCATGCAAAAGCCCACCAACAGGAGAATGCATAAGTATGCTGTGGTGGGTGCATTTACACAGGAAGAATGGGCAGTAGTGAAATGAGTGAACTACAACCACACACACATGAATGAAACTCAAGATGCTGAGCAAAAAACACAAGTTGTAGATGCACCAAAAGTAGAATTCCACTTATATGAAGCCTCCAAACACACAAAACTAAATAAAACATTGTTTAGGAATAAAAGTATAACGAAAAGCAAGGCAATGATGAAACGTTTAGGACCGAGTTTTCTTTGAGGAGGGCAAGAAGGAGACGAAGGAGACAGGAACAGGAAAAGGAAACCTATAGGCAATCTGGGTAAAAGGGTTAGTGGTAATGTTCCATTTCTAGGAAACTGGTTTTCTGCGCATTTGTATTTTCTGTACTTTAAACTTATTTTATAAGGATTCTTCTGTATATTTAGTATTATTATTTGATAAAACAATTAAAAATAGATCTTGTCCGAAGTCAGAAGAGGAAGGTAAATACTGTGTTTTTCCATGTATAAGATGCTCCCCTGTATAAGATGGGCCCTACTTTTCTAACCCAATATAAAGAAATCAATACATGGGTTTCTCCTGTATATAAGAAGACCCCCAATTTTTTGGTCTAACACTTTTAGACAAAATTATCATCATATACACAGAAGAATATGGTACTTATCCTACAACATCAGAACATTCTAGTTAAAGAGAATAAAAATATGGTGCAAAGTTCCTCTGAAGCTGGACTCACTCTTCAGTTCACCGCACTCCCATCTTTATGTCTGAATCAACAATGTTCCACACGTACTCTGTGTCACTAGTGGTACCCTAAAGCAAGTCAGTGATCATGGCAGCTTGCTGACCCAAGTCCGTCAGATCCTTGTTTCTTCTATGCACTTCAGAGGCCTGTTTCAGCACTAAATAATGTTATTTTTCATAAGTAATAACTATTTATTTTAAAAGGCAGCAAAATAAGATGATCCATTATTAATCAAAATCACTATTAGTTACAGTATCCAGAAATAATTTTCCTTTGGGTCTATCTTTGCTGATATTTCTTTTATGCATATGCCCATAGGTATTTTCTTATATATTTTTATATGCATTTTCTGTTGTGAACTTGATTGATTGATTTATTCAATAGAGTATCATGAAAATCCTTTATGTCTAAAACCACATGCGAGTATCTACATGGGTATATTTTTTATGATTATACACTACTTTGTCTCACGTATGAACAACAGTTTATCCTGCTTATTGGGGAGATGCAAGGGACATCTCCTAGCCAAGTCATTAGGCAAAATCTGGACAAGTGATCATATCCATCATTGTTGAAAAATATATAAAAGTTACAGAATTTCTTTTCAATAGTAAAATAATTTTGCATGTATGTGTGTATGAACCATATTAAAGAATTAACAAATAAATACAGCTGTATAACCAAACAAAGAAAAACATATACTTTCAAAAAACAAAAAAAAATACAAAATTACCCCAAAACTTCAGAAAGGAAAGAATACAATAAATTTGCTTAAATGGAAATTTACCATGTTTTACACAATAAACTTAAGATTATAATATATATTGCTTACTTATAAGTTCTTCACGATGTTTGGTGAAAATAGCCTCCAGCAAACATAAAATTTCAAAATATCTCCATTTATTCCCCAAAGGAGAAACTATGAATCAATCACATCACTGCTGAATTTATGATTACTTTTAAGTACACACAAATTATACATGTTAATTCTAGGAGAGTAGAAATTAAAAATATAAAACAATTTTATTTATTAGAATCCATTCTGCACATTTCCTAAGCCTACCACAAAATCCTAAATGTCATTTCTTATGGACCTGCCTTTCATTCATTTACCAATAACCTGTTTTTTTGTTTTAAGATTTATTTTTATTATTTTTGACCAGAGAGACAGAAAGACAGAGAGAGGCAGAGAGAAGGGGGAGGGCCCAGAACAGTCTCCATAGTTGTACATCATTGGTTTTCTACATAGTTTCACTCCACAGGTGGACGTGGGGCTGTGCAGGGCAGGAACCAGGCCTGGGGCCTCCTGCATAGAGCTTGCCCCAGTGAGAACTGAGCTGGGGGCACACCCCAGTTCAGCATATGGGTGTGTACAGGATGGGGCAGGGGCTAGGATTCGATCCTCAGACCCCAGGGCTACAAGACAAGTGCTCAACCGGCTGAGTCATCCCAGCATCCCCGTTTTTACCAATAACTTGTTTCTGGCCTATTACTGAATACATGCATAGTAGATTGAACTTTAAATGTGCTTTTTTCTGTTGCCCTGAAGTATTGGCAGAGGCCTCAAGTGCCAAGAACAATACAATGGGAGCTTAGCACCCTTACATCCTTGAACCAAGGCTTGAACCCTAATACATGATACACTAAGAGATTTGAAAATGAGTTCTGCCAGGACCTAGGATCACCAACCTTTAGCCTTTGGCAGTGAGGTAGAATAAAACAAGGAGAGCACAACCCTGTAGGAAATTTGCATGCACAGATGAGCAATAACTAAGATAACTCATACTCCCACTTCCCAGAGGTCACCACTATAAAACCTTCATGTGCATCTCTCCAGGCCTTTTCCTATATACTGCACATACTTTCACTTAACAATGCTGAAATCAGAATGCCTGTTGGAATCATTGGTGTCTTATAACTAATTGTCAGTGTTTTTCTTTTTGAGTGGTATATAAAACAACTGGTATCTTAAAATCTTTGGCATCTTAGCTTTCAAAAATATAACAGATAAATACAGGTTCTGGCAGAAGTAACACTCTTTTTAAAGTTAACCAGCTCATAAAAAGGGGTGTCACTTCTGCCAGACCCTGTATCTTAATATTGAAAATCTAATATACATAAAACACATTTCAAATATCTAGATATATTCATATATCACGTTTTACAATTTTTTTTTCTTTCTTCTCTCATCTCAAAGCAGATTATATCAAAGATCCCCAGTTTATCCAATCATATCTAGAGCTGGTTTGCCCAAACCAATCTTCAATCCACAACTGCATTCTAGCCTGGTTGTTATGCCTCTTAAGCCTCTTTTTCTCTGACTATTGAGTCATGATCTGCCCTACAGAATTCATCCTAATGTTTGGACAAATGATTCATCATTTCAAAGGCCATTAAAAGAAATAGAAAATAACATGTGACAGAGAAGGAACAATGAGCACACATTAATGTATCAGCTATACTGGTACCATCACTCCATTTTTGTTATTGCATCTTGTCCCTAGATGCAAAGTGCTCACACAGTGGGTTTGCATCACAGCTCAAGAATTCCAAGCTCAGGGAATCTGACTGCTTTTAATAGACAGCAAGCAAACCTGCTTGACCTTCACTCTGAAGGGAGACATGGTCTTTTCTCTTTTTTTAAATTGTTTGAGAGAAGGTGAGAAAGAGAGGGGAGGAGGGGGAGGGCCCAGAGCAGTCTCCATAGTTGTACATCATTTATTATGACATGGTTTCATTCCACACAGGTGGATGTGGGGCTGAGCAGGGCGGGAACCAAATCAGGTGCCTCCCACATGGGAGGCAAGAACCTTCGCCGCTGTGCCATCTCAGCGGTTGCCAGTGGTGTCACAGTTCAGCATATGGGGTTGCACAGGCCGGGGCTGGTGACTGAACCCTGGATCTCATGGTTACAAGGCACGTGCTCAGCCACTGACCTATCCTGGCATCCCCAAGAAAAAAACATCATCTTGATTCTACTGCACAGTAAGCAAACCTGGCTTCTGCTCTAGAGAGAGACAATATTTTTTATCTTCCAAGGCTGTTCCCTATATCCTTGAAACAATAGACCTTAAAAAAAAAAAAAAAGCTGTCACTGACTCTATCACAAGATGTGCAGAAATGCAAAAGATCTATAAAAAAATGTCTTCTATAGGTGGTGTTTTCTCATTATGCAAATGAAGAAATGACAGCTCAAAATGTTAAACAACTTACCCAATTTCACATGTTTGTTTGATAAGTGGTGGGCTTAAGCAGTGAAGGCAAATCTGTCATGTTAAAGAAATCTTGCTTTGTCAACTTGACCATACACCTCATGCAAAATTTGGACAGGTATTAAAATGTCTCTCTATCCTACCCATGAAAACCCTCCATAAAACTTTCTGCTCAGCAGGGCTGAGACTTACTGAAGGCCACAGTCTATAATTTTAATATCTGCAGCCTATCTACTGTTGAGCACTGGGAAGAGGTCAGGATGGGCTTACGTATATTTCCTAAACCTTCCCTGAAACCTTGTTCAACTAATGTTTGCTGAGTTAAATCCCCTAGGATAGAAAATCAAACTATCATGTCTCCTTTTTGCCCTTTCCATATCTTTTCATTACCTGTCATATTTGTCTATCTCTTTTCATTTTCATTGCTATGACAGTGATTAAGATTTATCACCACATACTCAGACTATTGCAACTTAGCTAATTTTTATCTCCTTGCTTGAACTGTCTTTCCCAACCACCCCATCTACTCCACACTCAAATCAATATTTTTAACACATTACTTTCATCATGTCAAAACCCGATTCAAAAAACATTCAGTGGATGGAATGGCTACAAGCATAAATTTGAAGATTCTTATACTAACATTCAAAATGTTCCCATGGCTGGCTGCAAGTGATGATCCCATGAGCTTGCCGATCTTCCCACCAAAGCTACAAAACAAGCCAAGATGCCATATGCAGTGACCTTCAGTCATGTTCTGTACAATCCTATGCTTTTGTGTCACTCCATCAGTCATAAACGCCCTTCTCCTCTTCGTCCTCAGTGTCTCTTCTAAGACCCCTACCAAGTTACCTACAACATTAGAATAACAAATAGCATGTTGTGTGCCTTAAATTGATCCAAAACATTGTCGTTTTTGCTTTCTATAGATGTTATTGTGAGTATTACTATATGCTACTAAATACTATATATAAGCTACATTATGATTTACATTATTAATTGCATAAAAGCATAATACTATGTTACTATAATTATAGTAAACAAGTTTATGAACAAAATATTTCAGACACTGTCTTATAGAAGTTTATTGTCCTTCCAAAACATGAAGAACACGTGAGTCATCCCTATTAATAGCATTGTTTTCTAAAGCTCTGGTGTCATTTAATAATGTACGCTTAAAAAAGAAGTCATGTAATTAATGATCAGTCTTAGTATACTAACCAGTTGACTAAAGGAAGATTTTATGCTTTTTACTAAGTATTTTATCTGAATATACTGTTGATATTGTAGGAGATTAACTTAAATTCTTATACTCCATTTTTCCACTATTTTTTTTTTAATATGCTACATAGGTGACAATCCAAATAGTTAGATGTAGAATAAAATGGACTCTAATAGCTAAAAAGTATGTGTGAGTGGCCAAAACCAAACCTTGGTTAAATATGGAAATGACATGCAATTATAGATAGAGATCAACAAATAAATGGGAATATTTCCTTCCTTTTTCATTCATCTAAACGTACAAGTCAACTGTCTTCTGACTGCAAGAGTAAACATAACTCAGACATAAAATTCTCAGGCTAACTGTGTATTGTGGAAGTCTCCAAAATTCAGCAGAATACTAAAGATAGCAGAAAATGTATGGTACCCAATAGTTAAACATGTACTGCACATCCCTGAAGAGTGGGCAACTTTTAAGGTCAAACCATTTAGGGATGCACATAAACCTAAACTATCATTTCCAAGGCTAAGGTCTAACAAGGACTCCTACTCAGCTCCAGAAATAGAAATCCCAGAGAGCCACAACAGGCCCCAATTCCCTAAGGTTTCCCTGGTCTCATGCCCAACCTATGACTTTAGGGTGTCCCTGTGGGTACTGAAAGCTGTAGAAGTTTGTGGTGATGGACAACACCTGCTCACCCTATAGCTACAGTGGCACCACTCAGGGCCATGGGAGTAGCTTTCTCCATGACAGTGTTTTACTGAGCTAACTACAGAAACTATCACCATTGCATTAAGACAGCTTTGATTTAAGACCAGCTGGTCATCCAGGCTGGCATCCCCAGGTTGGCTGCATATTTGAGAGGTATCCTATTCTAAGACATAATATATGGAGCATCAATTCACATCACTTTCTGTTGCTTGTTAGGTCCAGAAGTTTTATTTCAGCAGTTCACACCAGTCACCAGCCTCTTGGATGACAGTCCCTACTAACGAATTCCTGGGAGACTTATTTGCCAAGTACACAAATGTCTTAAGGTCAATTCTTTGCTCTTTACATCCTCAAAATAAAATCTACTTGAGAAACTAAATGAACAGCAAAAGATTATTTGGTAAGCATTGGGAAGATGAAAGAGAGTTAGAAAACTTCAACATATTACAGCACTTAGGCTATATTGTAACAGGACGATTCACTGTCTTTCTCTTCCTTTAGATTATGAGGCACTTTATTCACCATTAATATTATGTGCTCAATAAATATATGTAAAATAATTAGCTATCATGACATGACATATGTACTATGCAAACACCTATAAATTAACTCTGATACTCAGCTAGCAGAACATCTCTTATTGTCATGGTGTCTAGTTAAAAATAGTTTAAAATAGCTAAGACTGACAACCAATACAATGGCCATTGAAAGAAATAGTAAATAACATGTGACAAAAGAAGGAAGAGTCAGCACACATCAGTGCATCAGCTGGACTGGTATCATCATTCCATTTTTGTTATTGCAGTTAGTCCCTTCAAGGACTACGGTACATTAAGCTAGAGATGAGCATTCACTCTATGTTCTACCTCAGTTTATACCTTTACATTTCCATTAAAATAAATGCCAAGTCTCCAGTTCCTTGAAAAGGCTACAAGTAAATAAAGTGAGAAAGATCAAGGTATATTTAGGATCTTCAGGATATGACAAATGACTCTAGAATGTTAATTGAATTTGGTAATAGAAGACACCTACAGCAGGATTGTATTCAACATCCCTAATAAGTTGAAAAGTAATGTATGCCCTGGACTATTAGGAGTACAGTAGAAGGGTATCTCCTCATGTCACTGGGACACAGCTGTGTGACACTTTCCAACCTCCATGTTAATTTACGTTGTTTAGAGTATCAATAGAAGAAAATTTTAGTTAACTGTGAATACTATAGAACATTTTTAAAAATTGTTTTGTAAGTAGGTCAAGAGCACCAGTATAGAAAACATCAGGTTTTCTGAAAGGAAAGACAGAAGTAGAGAAGCTTAAGTTTCTTACAGATGATGTGGTAGATGTGTTCCTCCAGTGGCTGTTCGGAGCTTCAGTCCAGTGAGCCACTCAGACCAGAGCTTTTATTCCTCACAGGGGTGTCACATGACTTCACACACAACAATGGTTTCTGCTGGTTATGAGCACTACAGTGACCACATTCAAAGCCACAGAGGAAAACACCCAAGTCCATTTTCAACTAAAAGGTATGAAATGTTTATCACAAATCTCATTAGCCTCAAATATAAGATTTAGGCATTTGGGATATTCTTTCCATTTCAAACCACCATTTGCTACTCTTGGAAGGCACAGTATGACAAAAGTATGAAATAGAAGCACACTGGATAAAACTGCAACTCAGACCAAAATAACCCCAAAAGAAAGACCTAAAAACACAGCAGCCATAAATTTGTGAATAAAAAAACAAACAAACAAATAGTATGGAAAAAACAAAAATAGCTGATGGAAAGACTCTAGGAACTTCCTTTTCTGAATAAAGACATGCATTGCATGAGAAACAAATAAAACTAGTACAGGAATATATATAGACAAACCAAACACAGGTAGAGCATTTTAATCTTTAAGCCATCCTTTTCTCTGCATCCTCACCCTCCATTTCACAACTCTTCTTCCTCCCCCACCCCATTTTAAAATTTACCTCTTCTGAAACTCAAGAAAGGAAACCAAAGAGGAAAAAAGATAAACCTCAGAATTTACCACCCAGCCTTAGATTTTTGTCTCCAGCAAAAAGGAGACAGTCTCATATGACTAAGAAAACTGCAGGGTAATAAATTATCCTGAATTCAAATTAATTAACAAGAAGTAACCCTTATTTAAGAAAAAAAAAAAGAAATTCCCTGTTTTCTCCCTCCTCTCCTCCTCCTCCAGAAATAGACTTGAGAACTGGATTTTCTGTTCTTTCATTTGGTAAATGGTCCTGAGATACCCAAGCTACAGCCCAGGAGTCTGGGACCAGTTTCTACCTCCTCCAACCCTTGCGGGAGTGAGGCAGACACAGCTGTGCTTGCGATCAGCTTTACTGGACAGGCTACATTCCCATCCTCAGTCATTCCTCGAATGCTTACTGATCTTAAGTGATAAAGTGCTGGCCCATTGTTTACGGAGAGTTCAGGAAAACAGTAAAACCATTCCTTTTACAATGGAAGACACCCACTATAAACATAAAGCAGTACAAAGTATAATCACCTCCCTCCCTAACGCATATATAAAGAAGAGAATAGACAATATGAAAAGCTTCTTCAGACAGGCCTTAGCTTGGTACAGTTTTCTAGTCCTTACAAAACATCACGGCTATGGTGAGGGTTAGAGAGAGATGCCATGACACCAACATGAAAAGCCTGGATCCGTGCCTTTTGGTACTGTAGCCAGATTCAGAGGTCTGATCATTTAAAAAGCATTAGTCGGGGAAGCTGGGATGGCTCAGTGGGTTAAGCGCTCACTTTGCAGCCCCAGAGACCGAGGATCAAATCCCGGCCACAGCCCAGGCAGACCCATATGCTGAACTGGGGTATGCCCCCAGTTCAGTTCTTGCCAGGGCCTATGTGGGAGGCTCCTGGCCCAGTTCCTGCCCTGCGCAGCCCCGCACCCACCTGTAGAGTGAAACTATATGGAAAAATAATGCTGTTAACTATGGAGACTGCTCTGGGCCATCCCCCTTCTCTCTGTCTCTGTCAAAAAAAAAAAAAAAAAAAGAAGCATTAGTCGGCGGTATAAGCAGTCTTCCCTTTACTTTAAGCAATCAATCCAGTAACATTCACATTTCTCCAGGGTCACCTATCAAATCTTCATCATTTCAAATAGCTGGTAGTGACAACGTCCAGCAGCAAATCTCTTCCTCTTCAAATCTGGGTAGGAAAATATATGCCAAAAGATGAAAATATGTGGTTCTGAATAATAAAATGTTTAGTAAAAATAATATATGCAACAATTAGAAAAGTCTAAGGCGAGTCATACATAAGAAAATGCAATGGCCAAATAAAATATGAAAAGACAACCTTACTAGTAATAAAGAAAATGCAAATTGAAATCATAAAAGATTAGCAAAAGTGGGATAATAGCCTGTAGTGGCAAGGTTATGGAGAAATAGATCCTCTAATATGTTACTGGGTTTTGGACTATGACAGCTTATTAAGAGACTCTTTGATGGGAAAGCCGGGATGGCTCAGCGGGTTAAGCGCTTGCTTTGAAGCCCCGAGGACTGAGGATTGAATCCCGGCCCCAGCCCGTGCGGACTCATGTGCTAAACTGGGAAGTTCCCCCAGTTCAGTTCTCTCTCTGTCCCTGTATCTCTCTCTCTCTCTCTCTCTCTCTCTCTCTCTCTCTTTCTGTCAAAAAAAAAAAAAAAAGAGAGAGACTTTTTGACATTGCCATCCCACGCTTGAGAATCAAATATATATATATATAATCTGAACTAAGAAGATAGGTAGTAAATATTTACTGCAATATTATTGGTAGTGGTAGAAAACCATAAAAACTTAGATGCCCATTAGTACAAGTAAAACAAGTAATGTACCCACACTGTGTACTATTTTTCAGTTATTAAAAATAATGACCAAGGGGAAGCCGGGATGGCTCAGTGGGTTAAGCGCTCACTTTGCAGCCTTGGGGACCCAGGATCGAATCCCGGCCCAGGCCCATGTGGACCCATATGCTGAAAACTGGGGAGCTCCCCAGTTCAGTTCTCGCTCTGTCTCTGTATCTCTCTGTATCTCTCTCTCTCTCTCTCTCTCTCTCTCTGTCAAAAATAAATAAATAAATAAATATAAATGGGGAAAAAAATGAACAGCATTAAAAAAAAAAAAAAGACCAGAAGGCATGTTCATTGTGTACTGTCAAATGTGAAAAGCAAGTTGTTGAGTCTGTGTTTGCATCTAATCCCTGCAGTGAGAGGAATAAAACAAAGATAGTCTCATGTATGCCGTCTCTGGACCCCGACTTGGCCAAATAAGAATGGGCCTTGGGCCTGGAACACTTTCTACCAAGAGATACACAGTTCACATATCCTGTTGTCCAGCTCAGTTTATCACCTTGTGAAAGAATACCTTTCCCTATCTTAGGCTCAGTAAGCGCTCTTTTGTTCTGCTTAAGCATGAGGTGTCAATGACCCTCAGGCATATCCCCAGCTTTCAGTATTTCAGACTCCACTGAGGAAGGGGTTGGAGTCCTTCCCTCCATTGCTGATAGTGGTAGAAAGGAAGGAGGCGTACATAGGCCAACTGCCCCGTGCCAGCTGCTGGGAGAGTTGGGATTCTTGCTAGCCCTGAGGGAATGAAGCCACTATTAAAGCTGATCTGCTCTTCCTTCTCCAGTAAGTAAAGTGTTGTGCCATCCAGTAATTGACTATGGTGTCAAATACCAAGATTCAACAGACAGCAGTGTTTGGATTCCTCCCAGGGCACTGGTACAGTGTTCCACTTTCTTGGGATTAATAAGCAGTACACAGCACTGTACTTAACAATAATACCTTTTATATGTGAATGGGAATGTCTATGTGTTTGTATGAGCACTGAAAAAGGTGAGGAAAGATATGTACCAAATTGTTGATGATGATTACTGCAAAAGAGTGAGACAAGATAAGGAAAAGGAAAACTTTTTATATTCCTCCATAATACTTGGCTGGTAATAATCACCACATGCAATGAACTGAATCTTTGTGTCTCCCCAAATTTATATGCTGAAATCTTAATCCTCAATGTGATGGCATGAGGTGGAGACTTTGGGAGGTGCTTAAGCCATTTCCCATTTGCCCGGAGTTGGGCGGTGCTTATAAAGGGTGTCCCAAAATTCACGCAAGAAGTAATTTTGATAGAAAACACAGGTTTATGATTAAAAATTGTAAATTTTCATTGCTCAACAATGAAAACGCATTGGTATTTCCTGTAGCACTCCACTTTTAATAACCCTGAACTGTCAGCTGTCACGCTGTCTTTTTTTTTCCATTGGCAACACTTCACCGCACAAATGATGCAAAATTCAAATCTTGCGTGAATTTTGGGACACCTGTTAGCTGCAGTGTTTATCCTGAGATAACTCACAGATTACAGTCTTAACCTTACCCTTAAAGTTCTGTGCTTTGAAATTCACCACACAAAAAGATATTATTAAATACTGATTATCATGTACATTTCTGTTAAATTAAGTTTAGAGACAAGTTCTGTTTAGAAATCACTCCAAGAACATTTTTTATATTTTATTTTCACATTGAAAACCAGTCAGATTGGCTTCAGTTTCAAACAGCATGTTTATGTAAAATTAAAAGAATGTGGCAGTGAGTTGCATGTTTTTTTCTAAATGGGGAATGGGTTAAATCATAAAGGTAGAACCCTCATGAATGGGATTAGTTAGTACCCTTCAAAAAGAGGCCCCAGAGAGCTCTCGCATCTCTCCCTTCACATGAGGACAGAGTAAAAAGATGGCTATGAATCAGGAAGCGAGCTCTCACCAGACAGGAAATCTGCTGGCACCTTGATCTTGGATTTCCCTGTCTCTAGAACTGTGAGAGAAAAAAACAAAACAAAACATGCATTGTTTAAGCCACCCTGTCTATGCTATTTTTGTTATAGCAGCCTGGATTAAAATTGCATGAAATTGTTAAAAAAAAACATTTTTTAAGATTTATTTTTATTGTTTTTGAGAGAGAGAGAGAGATACAGAGACAGAGAGAAGGGGGAGGGCCCAGAATAGTCTCCATAGTTGCACATCATTGTTTTTTCCACATAGTTTCCTTCCACAGGTGGGCGCGGGGCTGCGCAGGGCAGGAACTGGGCCGGGGTCTCACCCCGGTGAGAACTGAACTGGGGGCACTCCTCAGTTCAGCATATGGGACTGCACAGGCCAGGGCCAGGATTCGATCCTCAGTCCCCGCGGCTGCAAAGTGAGCACTTAACCCACTGAGCCATCCTGGCTTCCCAAAAAATTTTTAAAACTTGTATTTTAAATAGAATTTTAAACATAAATAAAATAAAATAGGATTACAGAAGTTGAAAATCTTAGATATAGACATAAGATATCTTTCCTCATCTATTTTTGTAAGAAAGATAGTATTTAAATCCTGTTTGTTAATTTTTATAATATCCTAAAAATGAGACTATAGGTTCAGGAATTCCGTGGTCACACACACCGTCTCACAACTGGTATACTAAAGGCAACCTTCCTAACACCTAACTCTAATTATTCTCACCACCATCAAAGCAACTGCCTCATTTCCATTTAGGCCAATCAAGGAGCATTCATTTATTATTATCCTTTTTCAGTGAATTTAGTAAATACTACAAAATATCATTGATGTGGTATTATTATGCTATAACAATATTAACTGAGATGTTTAGCAAACTATTACTGAAGACAACAAAAAAGGTAAAATATATTAAATGTCTAAAAATGAAGGTTTATTTATATACTTTATGGTAAATCCATACAAGGGAACATTATGCATCATAAAAAATCATTTTCTAGAAAAATAATTGGTGATAATATTAAAGCTCAAAATATCATGTAAAAATATATGAAACTATAGTTTCAAATTTTGTATCAAATGTTATATAAAATGCACATATTTTCTAGGCATAAAGAGTTTAAGGAGGAAATTCATAAAAATGTTTAAAAATGAATCTACCTAGCAGGTGGATTTACAGGGAATTTTTTCATTTACTTATTACTACTTTCCTGTATTCTTTAAATATTCTAAAATAAACATATATTTAGAAAAAAATGTAGATCTTTCTCAATTGAGTTCCTTGGGGCCTCTATATCCTACCAATTATTCCTAAGGATAAGCTAATCTATATCATCATAGCATAACCTTTAATGGATTTTCACTGAGTATAGGATAAAATATAACCCTCCAAGCAGATCAAGGCCAGACAAGAGTCCTTCAGCTTTTTTTCTCTCTAGTAGACTACTCTCCAGCCACACCAGTTTCACCAGTCACTCTCAAAGCACTGGGCACTTTCTGCTCCTGTCCTCTGCTTATACTACTCTTTGGCAAGTCATACCCTTTCCTTCCATCTTGTGTTCAACTTTACTTCATCCTCAAAGCCCAAAGTAAATGGTTCCTACACTATGAAACTTTTCTCTCAATTAGCTGCTTCCTTATGTGTCTTACCTGTTCTCACAGGTTCCATCCTAGTACCTATCACATTGAATTTAGTGTTTATCAGTCCTTACCTATGAACTTCAAGAGTAGCGACACTGTCTTAATCTGTCTGAATCTCTAGGATTTAACGCAGTTGTGGCATAGGCTAGATGCTCAAAACTATTCGACAAATAAATGAATACCGGTATATAGTTAAATAAATATAAAGTACAATTTTATATTTCATAAGATCACACAGAATTATTGAAACCTATGTCCAAAAAACACCAAGAAAGTAGAAAAACAAGAAGAATCACTGAATTGGCAACTTTTTTTCTGCATAAGAGTATCACAGAGTTTTGGACGAGAAACTGTCCAACAAATTTCAATTAAAAAGAATAAAACAAAGGTGGTTTTTTGTTTTGTTTTTTTGTTGTGTTTTTTTTTAATTTTTTTTTGCCATTTATTTATTTATTTTACTTTTATTGTTTTTGACAGAGAGAGAGAGAGAGAGAGAGAGAGAGAGATACAGAGACAGAGAGAACTGAACTGGGGGAGCTCCCAGTTCAGCATATGGGTCCGCAAGGGCCGGGGCCGGGATTCAATCCTCAGTCCCCAGCGCTGCAAAGTGAGCACTTAACCCACTAAGCCATCCCGGCTTCCCCCAAAGGTGGTTTTTAACAATTCATATTCATAGAAAATAGATTTTATATGTACAAGAGTAGAAATAATAGATGAGTCTTTTCAACACCAAATGTTATCACCAAAGGACAATATGTGTATAGTATATAAACCATTAAGTAACTTATCTCACTTTACAGTTTTTGTATCAATGAGAGGCAAACACACACAACTTCCAGATCATAAATGATGATTTTATTTCAAATACAGAATGGTGAAGGAACATGGAATAAATCTTAACATATGCAAACCAAGCAAATTGGATCCAGGCAATGTGGGTCTGGATTTCAGAAGGTGTCTGAGGGGACAGTATCTTTGGAGAGCAGTTTGGCAGAGACAGAGAGAACACATAGGCCCAGAGTTCAACTGCCCCATAAGAATGTTCTCTGTATCTCTCAGACAGTGCTCATGACCCTACTGCAATAACAAATCACACTTCAGCTGATGGAGTGTCCCATACACGCAGACACATAGCCTTTGCTTGCTCTGGAGACTAATGAGTACCAAGGAATCTAAAAATTAGGTCATGTTGACACACTGAGAAACAGTAGACCTCTTTTGCCTATATTTTCTCAAAACATGTTTGATATTTTCCATGAAAAGAATTTTCATGGAAAATAGGCACTTAAATCTATCTGTGGCTAGCGCAATTGTAATCCATTTGAAACAAATGACTGAAATCTAGAACTATTTTATTTTTTAAATAGAAAATCAAACTATAATAACTAAAGAATTTACTAATGAAATTTACACTAAACATAGACACAGGAAAGGGCCCAAGTTCTCTTTTAAAATTCTTCCAGATGGCAAACAAAATAGAGAGAAAAAAAAAAAAAGTCTGCAAAAAAGGTGACTGAAAGAAGGATTTGAATAGTAATCACTGAAAATGTTCATTGAAACTGTATGTTTCTTTTAAAAAGGTGCCAGGCGTTTAACGTGGACTAGCAACTGTAGAACATGGCAATGACTGCACTTTCTCACGTCTTAAGGAACCCAGTGAGGTGGTGACCCACCCACTTAAGGGGACTTCACATGACAATGGGACCCTATGGAAACACAACAAAGGTCACATTTTAAAAACTGCCCTGGGGAAGCCAGGATGGCTCAGTGGGTTAAGCGCTCACTTTGCAGTGCCGGGACCGAGGATCGAATCCTGGCCCCGGCCCATGTGAACCCATATGCTGAACTGGGGAGTGCCCCCAGTTCAGTTCTCACTCTGTCTCTCTCTGTCTCTATCTCTGTCTCTCTCTCTCTCTCTCTGTCAAAAATAATAAAATTAAAAAATAAAAATAAAACTAATAAATAAATAAATAAACTGCCCTATGTGTTATCTACCACTGTCACCCCAATAAATTTAATTAAAAAAAATTAAAAAAAAACTGCCGTAAGACTCCAAAGAATTTTTATGCGGTCATTTAAATTTTTTTTTTAATCATATTTAATTTCCAATATTTTGTGATGTAAGTACTTACTCAATTCTAGCACATTTCACTTTTATATTTAAGGCAAGATAAACTTAAATATTTATTTTTTCCTTTAGAGTTACATTTGACCTGAAATAAAACTCTATATGCAGAATTTAACAAGTGACTTTTCTTTGATTCTTTGTGCCATGCAAATCCCAGCAATTATTTAATAAATCATACAAATCTATCAAAAATTTCAGGTTGTATTATTGGTAAAAAAATAAAAAATAAAAATTCATCCTTAGTGCAAGGAATTGGTTGAGTAATTAGAATTGCTTAATTAAAATTTTTTTTTAAATCCTTTACTTTCTCTTTAGAATCAAAGTAAAGTTCTCTTACTAGAATTGAATTTAACTTCACAGCAGCATCTAGATTCTATTAGGCACTTTGACTCTTTAAGTGTTAGATGTGGTCAGTAATGTTAGTATGTTAACATGTTCTTTTTCTTAAGAATGAAGGAAAATCAGCCTGTCCCTTTTTGCTCTAATTAGCCGATGGGTGTCTCAACCTAGGTACTATTTATAATTTGGGCTGGAGAATTCTTTGTTGTGTAGTGTGCATTACAGAATATTCAGTAGCATATATGGTCTCTAACTGCTAGATACCAGTAGTATCCTTCCCTCCAGTTGTGACTATTAAAAATGTCTCCACACACTGTCCAGTGTTCCCTGTGGAGCAAAATGACACTCCTTGAGAACCATTGAGGAAGTTCCGCTTTGTCATGAGGACAATTCCACATCAACAATTATGGCTCTGGGTGGGAGCTGACACTTGTATTCACAACATGTCAGGCACTAGGCTGGGGGTTTTATGCACATTAATTCATATGTGTAGGTATCAATATCCCTAATTTATGGAAAGAGAAAATTGATGTGCACAGAGAGAAAAGCATTCAAATTGGGTTCCCTTGTTTTTTCTATATTCAAATGACCTATCACCTTAGTGTGTCCCTGGACCTCCCAGCTTTAGAAGCTGGTCACGTGTTTGTAAATAGATTTCCTTTGCCCCATGCATCGAAGCACACATCTGCAGGGATAGAATTGGCATAGCCCCTGCAAATGAGTAGAAGTGAGAAATAAAGGAGGGGAACTCCGCAAATTTTCCATCTCCAGTGAATAGGTGAAAAAATAACTTATCGACCTGGCTTTCAAAAACAACACAAGACAACAGTGAAGATAGTAGGCACCTAAGGCTCAAACTGCCATAAAGGGTTTGTAGCACTTTAAGAGCCTCCTAATGGCTCAGAACCTTTCCTGTTGCCTCTGCTGTAATCAGCGTTCACTCAAAACAAACCACAGATCTGTCCCTGAAGGCAGACAGACCTTGGGCTCCTTCTCCTCTCAGAGAGCAAAACAGAGTTCAAGATCACACTCAGATTAGGCAGAGAGCCAGTGTCCTGGCTTGAAACCCAGAGTATAATCCTAGTTCCTTGTAGGGCTTTTGACAATGCTGACCTTCCCAGATCCTAGCCTCTACTTATTTACCTGGAGCCACAGGTCACTCAGAGGGCCCCAGGTTAACTGATCACCTTGACCAGTGGCATTTGCCCAACCTCACCTGCATGGATTCCAGCAATGAGCTGCGTTTAACCAAACTATGTTGTGACATCCCCTACCTCTTTCTTTTATTTCCTGTTTTTTTCTGGAGTCATCACTGACTCTACTGTTTCTGGTCATAGACACTCACATGCCTTTTTTAGATTCTAAAAATAGACAGTGCAACCCCTCCCCTCTGAGGTTTAGTGAGTTTAATTCCCTTTGGACTCTTCCACTTTACCAATTATGTACTTTTTCACTAGCTTAGCTCTTGCCACTTGTCTGAATCTTTAGCACTAAAATGAAAGAAAAAACAACTTAAGTGGTTCTAATCTTTTGGGGTATATCTTAGTAGAGAGGCACTCTTATTTCTGGAGTGTGGCCTAACTTCAAAAAAATATTACATTATACAAGGGCTGTCTGGAAAAAATCCAGCCATAAGTGCCTCTATTTTTCATATTGCATGGCTGGATACTTTCCGGACAGCCCTTATATGTTATTTTAGAAACATGGGGAAGCCGGGATGGCTTGATGCGTTAAGCGCTCACTTTGCAGTGTCAGGGACCGCGGATCGAATCCTGGCCCCAGCCTGTGCAGACCCATGTGCTGAACTTCCTCCAGTTCAGTTCTCTCTCTGTCTCTGTATCTCCCTCTCTCTGTCAAAAATAAAAATAAAAAAATAAAAATAAATCTTAAAAAAAAAAAAAAAAGAAACAGCATGTTTTCACACTTGATTTGTATTTTTATTATATTTTACTTTAGGTAGAAAATAGACTGCTTTTCTTTTTAAAGAATTATTTCAACTATTCTACCTCTTAAGAGTTCTGAATCTTACACTCAAAAAAGTCTTTACTTTTGGGCCTGGCAGGGAGTAAGAGGGGAGTATCTCCTATTTTAGGGTATAAACATGTCTCTAAAATGTTCCCTGGTAGAAAAAGAATTCAAAATGGACATGAAAGTGAGTTGCAGAAAAATATGAAAAGTTACATTTCTTGCATTTCTGACCCTGTGAACTTGATTTATACCCATTCTAGATTGAACTGGATTAGCTGGTGCATGTGTGTGCTTTAGAACTATCTAACTAGAGATGATGAAGAGAACAGAGCTGCCAAAATAAAAAATATAAAATGATTCAAGGATTTGAAAGGTTAAAACGGTAATATGTAAAAACAGAATTTAGTCTGGAAAAGGGACATCTCTAGAGACTTCACATAGAGAGGTGTGTTAAAAGGATAATAGCTATTCTCTCAGTAGGGAGTAAGAAGAATGAAATAAAATTTCATCAAGCATGATTTTGAGTCTGTGAGGAAATACTTCCAGGTGATAAATTTAATGTAGCTCCTCCTCATGGCCTAGAAATGGTTGGGAAATCTTTTCTGGAGATCGCCAATGGGAGATTCACCACATGATTGTTCTGCTTAAAAGCACAAACTTGGTGAGATATTTCTGAGGAAGAGTTTCAGGGTTGTTTTTTATTTTCTATCTAATGATTAGGAATATGCCTATACCTGTGATACCAAGGGAGATGAATTCTAATGTGGGTTCTGCCAGTTGCTGGATAAGTGGTTCCGAGCAGAACTCTTATTCATTCTCACCTCTGTGCCTCATGCATAAAGTAAGGGGGACAGCATGTCATACTGAGACATCTGTTTTAGATACCATGATGATGAGGGACAGGGAAACTCCAAGAATAAAATCTGATATCAAATATACAAATATGAGGAAGAAAGGAAAGTTCTATTTTCATGAAAATTTGTTGTACAATTTTAATGGAAAAGGATAACACCAAAGATATATTATAAATAAAATAAGCATTTATTTCAAGTTATCCAATATTACATACTTTATACAAGCAAACAGAAAAATAACCGTTTAACATGTAGTACCCAGGTGATAACTATTTATGTCTCTTTTATTTGTAGGGCAACATATCAAAACTTGTTTATACATTAAAACTATGATTAAGCTCTCACATTACTGAAATAGTAATTAAAACTTTGGAACTGCCCCAGGTGTTTCTGTGGCTAATCTAAATTCATGTTTGATCTTATTATCTCTCTGTGATAGTCCCAAGGACTTAAGGTTATGAGATGAGGATTTAAAATAGAATATATAAAGTCTTAAAAACAACTTTGGAAGCTATGGGAAGCTTATTTTCCCTTGTTTTCTTGAGCCTTTGATGATTAAGCTTCACAGGTGACACTGATGGGCAGCCAATGTTGAAAACCACTGATTTTAAATAGTATAATACGATATAAGTGACACCACTGTGAGCCATTTACATCATTATATATATATATTTATTCCCCCCACACACACACACACATTTTTTTATTGGGAAGCAGACATAGGCACATCACATCACAGGGTGAAATGCAGCCTGATGGATTTGGCAAGATGACCCAGGCAACAGTAGCTAGAGTCAGGGATACCACCATAACCAGGCCCTAAGCCCAAGGCCACAGAGGTACAAGAGGTCGACCCGTCCACAGCTTGGTCACCAGCTTTTCCAAAAGATCAGTCTCCCTAGGGTGACATCTGCTTCTTCTGTTACATGCCTCCTACTACAGAAAGCAGACCTGTGTCACTGTCTCACTAGGCAGGACAGCTTCCTAGAACAGCCTGGAATGTCACAGCCACCCTTAGGATAGCATCGACAGGTATGCACAGTGCTTTCTACTGGGAACCAGCTTTGGAGGACTTGGTCAAAGTCCTGGAAATGCAATGATTATGAGAACAGACAGGGCCTCTGCTCTCAGACACATGCTGAGCAGACAAGCCAACAACTTGCCTGGTTGCGGTAGTGCCATGGCACAACATGGCATGGTGACAAAGGGACTAGAGACACAGCTTCGACAGTCGGAGAGTTCAGAGGAAGACTAGAGGATGGGTCAGATGTGCTGGGCCCAAGGAATTAACAGGTCAAACTCCAAAAGAAAAAGGATTTCAAAGGAGAGGTAACAGCTAGTTCAAAAGCTCTAAGGTTAAAACCTGCCTGTTACATCACAGAGTGAAATGATACAAGTATTGATTAGGGAAACTCAAGATGATGAAGCTGTCCATATTATCAGGGAATTCCACATAAGTGCCTTTTCCATAGATCTAAAGTTTACTGGATGTTACACTACTTAAAACTATTTATCTTATACAAAACCTTCCTCACTGAACAGCGATACAAAAGTACATGACATACTTTTTATCCTCAAAGAACAGAATAGAGATCCTCACTATAACAACTGCAAGAAAGAACGCATTTCATATTTTACTCAAAATCTAAACCACGCGCTATTAGCACAAATAAGGAACGCTTAATTCCAATAACAAATCCTGATGATGTTTATAGAGTTTGTGTTTGAGTTTGGTCTTACAAAATAAGTAATTCTGACAGGTAGACAGGCGGAGGGAGATTTGTAGGGAAGAGCATTTGGCAAAGTATCAGAACCAACAAAGTTCAGGTATAATAAAAGAATAAAGAGCTGCTTGACTATCTGGGGTTAGGCTTTTTCGGGAAGGTGATAAGAAATACAACAAAAAGAATGTCTGGTCCAGATCACAGAGATGAAAAGGAAAACAAGAGGCAGCAGAAAAACACAGAAGGGTTTTGAGCAGAGAAATGATAGGGTAAGAGATGTGCTTAAGGAAGAAAACAATACTTTTCTGATGCTACAGCGTACTTCATAGATGACCGGGGGCTTTTTAACAGCTTTAAACCAAAAGCTCAAAAATGCTGACTAGAGTTGGTGTTTCTTCCAGATCTTTCCCTGTTGTCAACTGTCATTTCTAATTGATTGCAAACCAGAAGTTGCCAAGGGAAATGGAAAAATAAATAAATAAATAAATAAAAATCACACTTAATTTTATTCATATAACTGAATAAGTAGGCTTGAAATCCAAAGGTGGTCCCAGGCAGCTCTTAGAACTAAAAGGCCTGGGGCCCTGTATTAACTTTTTTTTT
>PVKE010011318.1:0-40560 GCA_004027555.1 Craseonycteris thonglongyai | reverse complement strand
AAGTGTGGTATATCAAATTCTTTGGACGGTATGGAGGATGACTTCTTGTGGCAAGATGAAGGGGAAGCCGAAGCTGAAGCCACACCATCTGATTCGGAATTTGATCCATATGATGACTGTCTTACAAATGTACCACAAGAGGTCATTGATGAACTTATGATGTCAGAAGAAGAACATGATGAGGATTTTGAAGGATTTAGCTCACAATGCTCCTCTGCCTAGAAAAACCTCTTATCATCCCAGTCAGTCACAAACAAGCGTTTTCTGCAAGTTCTTCATGTAATTTTCTTTCCAGATGATGCCATCATTGTTAATGTTCTCTTTTGGATTTCTTGTTTCTCGGTCAAGTTCATGGCATTGCCATTTGTGAAGAGACCGTCCATTTATCGTATCAATGTACGGTATATTACGGTATGTTCAAAAAATGTCATTCATTAAATATTTAATTAAAAAAAGAACTGGTGTTGCCTCGGAAGGGGGGGGTAGTCTTATACAGCGAATATAGGCCTAAACCTATGTTTTAACTGTAAAATTAGGGGATCGTCTTATACGTCCGGTCGTCTTATACGCCGGAAAATACGGTATGTAGAAAAACCAATGATGTGCAACGATGGAGACTATTGTGGGCCCTCCCCCTTCTCTCTCTCCCTGTCTCTCTCTCTCTCTCTCTGTCAAAAACAATAAAAATAAATCTTTTAAAAAATATACATAATTTTCATATTTTTTTCTGATGTTTTTTATAGTTTTGTTTTATTTGAGTGGTGGTATAAAATGTGGATAGAGTGGTCATATCCTTATACTTGGACTTTTCTTCCATATCTTTAGCTCTGGCTTTTAAATTCAGACAGTTTCGTGATTGAATCTTCAGGAAGTTTTAAAAGTATCAAAAAGTTTCCCCTGTTGGAAGATACATGGAAGACAGACTCCAATTCTGCTTGGAATGCTGTCAAGGTCCTCTACCAGCCATGCATCACAGGCAGGAATCAAAAGTAAGTTGTGGTTTGATTTTCTCATTCCATTGTTTTAGTTTCTGTGCCATGTTGGTGTTAAGAAGGTAATACACTAAATGGTACTATACCACTTCTCTACTTGAAGCTTCTGGGAGTCATACTTCTAAATGTTATGTTTTCAAAGTAGATTGAATTGACAGATGATTCATGCTAATGTGCAGAAAGCTTGCTTTTACCAAAAACAATTGGTTGTTTTTTATAATCTCAGTTGTCTATACATATGGCTGCAGTGCTAAATCAGGTTTCAACAACTATGAATATTTATTGATAAACATTTTCCAGGCATTCCTTATACAATTGTAAACAAAGCACATTCTTTGCCTCCTGGGGTGTCATCCTTATGGGGTAAGGAAGATCATAGACACAACAGACAAAAAACAAAACAAAACAAATAATAATGCGGCTCTTATTGTGAGCCCAGCACTCACAAGGTCTTCTAACTCATTTAAGCCTAGGCCCCTGTGGGGTAGGTTGTGGTAGGTACTGTTATCACCCCCAATTAGAGATAAGGATGCTAAGAGACAGGTGTTGAATTACTTTAGTGAAATACAAATCGAGGTGAGGTAGTTGGTCAGTGGTAGGATGGGTATAAGGCATGGCTGTCCAATCTTTTGGCTTCCCTGGGCCACATTAGAAGAAGAAGAATTGTCAGGGGCCACACATAAAATACACTAACACTAACAATAGCTGATGAGCTAAAAAAAAAAAAAATTACACAAAAATCTCGTGAATTAAGAAAGTTAATGAATTTGAGTTGGGCTGCATTCAAAGTTGTCTTGGGCTGCCTGCGGCCAGAGGGCCACGTGTTGGACAAGCTTAGTGTAGGAGGTTGTCGTCTTATGTTGAAAAGTCAAGGAGGGTTCCTCAGATAATATGCTATTTAACTGGAAAACTTGAAGGAAGTGAGGCAGTGAACCATATCTGAGGGTAGAGCATTCCCGGCAGAGGAAACAGAAAGTTTTCTTATTTTGAACAGATTGGAAGGTTATACTTGTTCTGTATTCTTAAATGAGTTTGATCAAATTTGTACTAAGAACAGAAAGATCCCAGTTTTTTTCTAGGAAGTAAATTTTTTTTTAAAAATTAAAAAATTATTGCATGTCTTTTCTTTTTTGCTTTATGCAAGCAATATAATTCATGACATATTCAAACAGTTAGAGATAAACATAAAGTAAATCATGAAAGTTCTCCATCATTTCTTGCTCCAGAAATAAAAAGTATGTTGTGTATTCTTCCACTCCTTTTCTGTTACTGTGCATTTTAACATAATTTGAATGATACATGTATATTTTTTACACTTAAAAAGAACAACAATACTGTGTCTTGGAGATTCCTTGTCAGTGCTTGGCACTTTGTGAAATGTATGTACGATAACCATTTTTATATTGATAGATATTTGGGTTGCTACTTTTCTGCTACTATAATTAGTATTGCACTATATATTGTTGCACATTTGCTTTGTGATTATGTGTACTATTTTTGTAAGAAGGACTTCTAGAAGTAGAATTGCTGAGTCTAAAAGTATGCCATTAAAGATTTTGATAGATAATATCAAACCATTTTGCAAAAACACATTACAAATTTATATTCCCACCTGAAATTTCTATAAATGCTCATTTCCCTGCACCCTCACCCAAACTGCTATTTAGATTTTGCCCGTTGGAAGCCAGTCTGAAATAGGTTCACTTGTCTATTCTTTTGTTTTATTGAGGCATGAACAGAGAATGTGGCTTATTTGATACTTTGGAAGCTTTGTTGAGGTTTTTTTATTTGTGTTTTTGTGTGTATGTGTGTTCTAGTACATAGACTTCAAGCTGTTTATTGTTTATATTCTATCTTTACTCTAGTGTGCATGTATATGTGTGTGTATATATCTTTATATAAGTTTTCTATAGTCAAGTTTATTAAAAATTTTTATATTCTTCGTTTTTATTTATTTGAGATGTGGATTTTGGAGAAGGGTGATTATCACACTATGACTATGGAAAAGTCATTTTCTTCTGGTTTTGATGTCAGTTTTGGCATTATATATTTTGAAGCTATGTTATTAAGTACATTAAAATTTATAACATGACAACTTGACTAATTACATATTTTATTAATAAGAGATTTAGCTCTCCTTTCATTTGATGATATTTTCCTATGGCTGTAATTTGCTTGATGTTAATATTGCTATACTTATTTTCTTATTTTAATTGCTTTGTTATATCTTTTTTATTTCATTTTCAGTTGTCATGTGTTATTTTCTCTTAAATGTATGTCTTGTTACCATATACCTGGTAAACTGCATGTAGCTGGAATATTTTAAAACGCCAATGTCTATTTAATACTTAATTTAATCAATTCACATTTATTACCATTATTGATATAATTGTATTTAGTCTGCTATATTTTACATTGGTTGCCTTCTCTTGTGTCATTTCTTTCCTCGGTGATTTAAAAGTAAAAATTAGCCATTTTAAAATGATTTTTAGTGGTTAACCTTAAATTTTTAACTCACATATTTAAACTTATTCTTTTACTAGTAATATCTAGATTCAGTTAGTATCCATACTCTCCACTAGAACAAGCAGACTCTCAAGAAGGTTTCATTTTTCTTGTCTTGCTCCCTTTCTCATGTGCTAGCTCCCCTTGCTCCTTTGTGATTCTGATGATTGTGGTTACCTCTTCTCATGCCAAAACCCTACCCTCTTACACTCATGCAGCATGACCATAAATGTTTTTATATTTTTATCATATAAGTCTATCTTCATAATATACACATATATATGTTATTTGATGTTTTAAAAATATTTATAATAATATTTTTGTATGTATAGTTTTGCAATTTATTTTTTCACTCAATATTTATTGGTTTATTGTTTGACTTGAAGAAATATTCTATTTAATAGTTTTTTATTTATTTATTTTATTGTTTTTGACAGAGACAGAGAGAGACAGGGTAAGGGGATGGGCCCAGAGCAATCTCCATAGTTGTACGTCATCAGTTTTTGACATAGTTTTGTTCCACACAGGTGGAACTGCATTGGGAGGGAACTGGGCTGGGGGCCTCCCACATGTGAGGCATGCCCCTTCAAGCCAGGGGTCGTACCGGGAGTGGGGACAAGAACTGAACTGTAAGCCTCCTGCATGAGAAGCACACCGTAGTTCAGCATATGGGTTTGTATAGGCTGGGACCAGGATTCGATTCTCAGGCCCTGGGGCTGCAAAGTGAGCACTTAACCCACTGAGCCATCCTGCTTCTTCAATAGTTTTTTAAAGATTTATTTTTATTGGTTTTTGACAGACAGAGAGACAGACAGAGAGAGACAGAGAGAAGGGGGAGGGCCCAGAACAGTCTCCATAGTTGACAGTATTAGTTTTCCATATAGTTTCACTCCACAGGTGGGCACGGGTCTGCGCAGGGCAGGGAACTGGGCCAGGGGCTCCCACATAGGCCCCGGAAAGAATTGAATGGGGAGCACACCCCAGTTCAGCATATGGGTACACATGAGCTGGAGCGGGGATTTGATCCCTGGTCTTCAGGACTGCAAAGTGAGCGCTTAACCCGCTGAGCCATCCCAGCTTCCCTCGATAGTTCTTTAAACTTTCACTATAGTCAGTCCTTGAATATATGAAAATCTTTTATACCTGCTTTATCTCTCTAAAAACTTTTAAGATTTTCTCTTTATCTTTGGTTTTCTAAGATTTCTTACAAAGGTATCTAAATGTAAGTGTTTATTCAAATTTTTCTTTGTCATAATCTGTTCTTACCTTACAGATGCAATATTCTTTCATCTATTAGAATAATAATTATACTTAAAGTCTTTTATTTTCTCTATTAACATTTTTCCTGGGTGTTACCTCTTCCTTTTGGAAAGAGACATTGTGTTTGGTACTTCATTTTGTTGCTTTTCCCAGACATTTAATGATTTCACTAGAATTACTATGCTAGGATGTAAACTCCATGTCAGCCAGGACCTGGTATGTGTGCTCATTACTATACCTAGATGAGTTCTTATGAAATTACTCAAAAATTACCATTTATGTTTACATTTAACCAAACATCTTTTAAATGTGTGGTACATGGTTTTCTGCTTACCACTATATTTAATAATTACTGTTCATCTATTGGTAACTGTATGTTCTTATTACCATAGTCAGCCTTAATGGATTAGTGAAAGGGAACTCAAAGATATACTAGTCTGGATGTGTCACTTTTTCTTTTGACAGCTTTTGGGTAGCAAGTGGTAGTAGCTTCAGCTATGGTGGTGAAACCTTTGTTCATTATAATGAAGAATCTTTACACTACCTTTCTTGATGAATATTATACAAGTGTCAATGTACCTCTCCCATTATTTTATTCATTGCTAACAAATCCCTGAGACATAGGAAATATAATGACGGTTGTTGGTTGTGTTCTGTTGTATTTATTTATTTATTTATTTAAACAAATTTTAAATAATTTTTTATTTAGTGTTTGAGAGAAGGTGAGAGAGAGGGAGAGGGGGAACAGGGAGAGCCCAGAGCAGTCTCCATAGTTGTAGATCATTAGTTGTGACATGGTTTCATTCCACACAGGTGGATATTTGGTCACATGTGGCAGAAACCAAACCAGAGGCCTTCTGCTTGGGAGGTGAGAACCTTCACCACCATGCCATCGCAGTGGTTACCAATTGTGCCGCAGTTCAGCCTATAGGTTTGCACAGCTAGGGCCAGGAATCGAACCCCAGACCTTGTGATTGCAAAGCAAGTGCTCAACCACTGAGCTATCCTGGCATCCCCTCTGTTGTATTATATTTGTTTAATGAACTCTTATTTTTTAAACTCCATATGTCTTGGGGATGATGTCTGTCTAATAGATGAGTTTGATTATTTCTACCTGTTTTGTATAACTACTTTTTGTTGGGCTTTTTCTGCTGCAATAATTTGATTTTATGTTGCCCAAATATAGGAAGGGAATTTCACCAAGTTCTGTAAATATCCTGAGAGTTATTTACTTTTGTCTTTTAAGGACAGTAGTTTTGTTTTGTTTGGGCATGGCTGAGCAAACTAGACTCCCTGGCATATTTTTGGCACATAGGATGGTGCATTAACTATTTTAATCCAATTGGCTAGAATTTTCTTTTGGTGGAAGTATGGATTACCAGATGGCAGTCTAAAAGAGGAAAATAGCAAATGTAACTATGGCTTTATTTCCTTGAGAACACATAAAAAAGTGGCAGGTAATATTTTTAGAATGTTCTTTCTTTCTAGCAATAGACACATATGTCTCTTAACATTTTGTAGTCTATTTTTTTATCCCCCTTCCCTTCACCCATAATTATCCTACAACTCACATTCTTTAGTTTATATGTTAATTTAGATACTAAATATTAACTTTATATCTTTGGACTCTAGCTTCTACAGTTTAATTCAGCTAATTTATCAATTCACCTATGACCTCATATGAGGGGTAATTTTCCCCTCAGGGGACATTTGCAATGTCTGGTGACATTTCTAGTTGTCACAACTTGTACGGGGTGGCAGTTACTGCCATCTAGTAGATAGAGCCAAGGGTACTCTTAAGTATTATAAATCCATCAGCGAGCCCCTACAACAAAGAATTATCCAGCCTAAAATGCCAATAATATCAAAGTGGAAAAACCCCGTTCTAGATTATCTTCTAAAATCAAGCTGTGTCAGCCTTTTCCCTTCGGGTGTCATAGCCCACAATTTTCTTGAAATTGTATTTAGGCCAGCAAATAAGAAAAATATTATGGTGGCATGAGCCAAACTCTCAGTATTCTTATGTGTTAACTTTGTTAGAATAAACAGAATAAGTGATAAAATGTAATATATGTTTATTGTTATACTTCTATTACTGAAACATGAAGAATAGATTTCTTTTTCTTAAATAATAAAGAATTTTATAGATATCAAGTTCTTTGTTCTCGTATTTTTAAGAGAAAAGGACTTAGGGGAATGTAATCATTAAGTGTACATAAGCTTTTGGTTGTTTTTTTTAAGCTAAACTGAATTCTCTTCATTGTGTAAGTTACGTGAGTCCTAGTATTGCTGGTTGTTCTCACCTTTTTCAAAAGATATTTAGTTTAGGAATCTGAAGAATTTGAATTGAGAAGAACTATTCTATGTTCTATTAATAGCATTTCTTGTGAAATATATTGAGGGAGGAAATGTTAATGATATGTTATATTCACCCCTAGATTTAGTGGCTATATGTTGGTAAATGTTGATTCTAAAATAGAAGTGTTATTTTTGCCTTAAGATAGTCATTATTATTGCTTTTTCTAGTGAAACAAACAAATACACACCATACCCTCCCTATACATTTCATATGCATAAAATAGAATTAATGGTTATTTTTATTTGTGAAATAGTGTTTTATTATCTTTTTATTCCTTTATTTCAGCGGAAAACTTGAAATTTTGTTAATTTTTTTATTTTGGTAAGAACCACATAACGGAAACCCAGGATGGCTCAGAGAGTTAAGCACTCAATTTGCAGCCACAGGGACTGAGGTTCGAATTTCGACCTTTGTGGACCCATATGCCAAACTGGGGTGTGCTTCCCATGCAGGAGGTCCCCAGTTCAGTTCTCACCCCCAGGTTCAGCCTTGCTCAAGGGGGCATGTCTCCCACCTGACGCAGTCTCCACCCACCTGTGTGGAATGAAACCATTTTGAAAACTGATGTGGTACAACTATGGAGACTGCTCTGGGCCCTCCCCGTTCTCTCTGTCTCTCTCTGTCTCTCTCTGTCAAAAACAATAAAATAAATCTTTAAAAAAAAAAACAACACATAACATGAAACTTACTACCTTAACCATTTTTAAGTCTATAGTTCAGTAATGTTAAGTATATTCATATTACTGTAAAATAGATGTTTAGAACGTTTTTATTGTGCAAATCATAAACCCTGTACTCATTAAACACAACTCTCCTTTATATCCTATCCCCAGCACCTCTTAACCACTTTTTTCTTTTCTTTTTTTCTTTTAATAAATAGGACTGTATTTATCTGCTAGGGCTACCATGACAAAATACCACAGACTCGATAGCTTAAACATTAATAAAGAAATTTATTTTCTCACAATTCTTGAGCCTAGAAGTTCAAGATCAGGTGCTATCAGGATTGCTTTTCAGTAAAGCCTCTATTCCTGACCACCTAGATGGTCACCTAGATGGCCACCTTCTTGCTATGACCTTTTATGTGTCCTCTTTTCTTTGCTCGTAGGGAGAAAGGAGGAGAGGGGGAGGAAGAGAGGTCTTGTGTCTCTTTCTTCTTGTAAGAATAGCAGTCTTATCAGATTAGGGTTCCATTTTTATAACCTCATTTAACTGAAGTACTTTGTTAGGGACCCTATCTTCAAATACACTCTCATGGGGCCGAGAGCCCTACCTCTATTCATATTTAGATTCTTTGTATAAGTGGAATCATGTAGTATTTGTCTTTGTGTAACTGGCTTATTTTGCTTAGCATATTGTAGCATTTATGTAACAAGATTGCTTTTCTTTTGTTATTTTCTGTTTTTTGATAGTAACCATTTTAATGGGTGTAAAGTGGTTTCTCCTTGTGGTATTGATTTGCATTTCTCTGATGATTTGTGATGATGAGCATCTTTTCATTTACTTGTAGGCCATTTGTGTATCTTCTTTGGAGAAATGTCTGTTTGAGGCCTTTGCTCATTTTTTAACTGGGTTATTTGATGTTTTGTTGTTGAATTGTAAGTGTTCTTTATTTACTCATATTCTGATATTAACCTTTTATTAGCAACTAGTTTTTTTTCTTATTCCGTAGGTTGCCTTTTCATTCTTTGATTGTCTTTTAGCCCACAAGGTTTTAAAGTTTGATGTTTCACTTTTGTTGCTTGTGTTTTTGGTCATGTCCAAGATATCGTTGCCAGACTCTGCTTAATTTTGATGCTCTGTACCTGAGGTGACAGAGACTATCATTGCTTGAAGTACTTTGGAAATAAAATGAGTTGGTTTTGAGGAAATTTAGAGGAATTTGTTTTTTGATTAATAAAAGCATGAAACAAACCATATGTTAATTTATGCTAATTTTGTGTCCAGTTGAATATTCCAGACTTGTTATTTGATACCGGTAATTGCATAATCTGTCAAAATACTTCATGTTGACTTATTTAGACAGTGTGTGATTATGTTGCTAGAATTAATGAATGACTGTACAAATGCCTGGATGAAATGGTGTCAGCAACCCCTACAGAACACTTTATTAAACCATCTCAAGTAAGTGTTTTCTACTTCCCCACAAAGAGTTACGGGTGACATTGTCAGTGCACTCTAATTACATTTACTTTGCAGAGTACAATAAACTTAAGTTTCAGATATGAATATCTAAACCTTATGTTTTGTAAGTCAGGAACTGAGGAACATAAGAGAAATAAGTGTGGTCAGTAGTTTGTTAGTTGGTGATAGAAGCAGAATTAGAGCCAGGCTATGTGATTCCAAAATCAGTGCTTTTTTTTTTAATCATGTAGTCCCTCATCATAAAATTTTAGGAGATCTGAAAATGTCACTAAAAATGTATATTCTTCCTCAAGAGCAATTTTCCTGGAGTTTAGAATTTGTCAGCATTTTGATTACTCCCTAAAATATACTGCTTACTTTAAACTATATTCAGTGACTATTTATGTATCTTAATATGTAACATCAGTAGCAGAAACTTCTGATTTATAGTATGTTCATATCCGATCTGATAGATCAGAATTTAAGGGTATAAATGTGGGTTTTTTCAGAAGTTCATTGCCTTAACTTCTTAGAATAGGTATCCATTGAAAGGAAATTAATCTAAAAATACAGGAAAATAATTAGACACCTCTAGGAAAATGTGAATACTTTCTTGGAAAGCACTTTTCACACATTTGTCTGCTAGTACTATATTATTACCAAGGCATTCATCTAGAGACCATTTTTCATTATGAAGTAAATTGAACACACACTTCTTTGGTTAGTAAGTAAAAATTCCTCCTTTGAGTGGACTGTGTAAGTATATTGGCTTAAATTGTTTCATTTGGAATTCCTATACTATCCATGAAATAATTTGTAATCATTACAAAAGA
The DNA here is from genome assembly GCA_004027555.1 of Craseonycteris thonglongyai. Taxonomy (NCBI): domain Eukaryota; kingdom Metazoa; phylum Chordata; class Mammalia; order Chiroptera; family Craseonycteridae; genus Craseonycteris; species Craseonycteris thonglongyai. Next base: position 30,487 of record PVKE010011318.1, on the reverse strand, counting down.
TACAGGAAATAAGACCATGACATAATAAAAGTGAGAGTTTTTTTTTTCCCCTGTAGCTTCCATCCAATCAAAGCAGATTTCCTGTGAAAAGCAATTCATCTCTTGAGATTACATTCTTGGGGGGAATCTGGTTTCCTTCTTCTGAGAAAAGAATGTGAGACAAATATAATGACCCGTGAGAGTAAAGGCAGGGAAAGGCTAGGGATAGGATGAAAGAAGGATGGTGAATGTGCATATAAAATTGTTTCTTCATTTTTTTCTCTGTTTTTTGATCATGTGTTAGTTATTTTTATTAGTCAGACCTGAAGTAGTTGTTTTAACCTTTTATATCACAAGAGTTTGGGTTTTCTTTTCTCTTTTTTATTACCTTCCACTACATAGGTAGGGTGATTTGGAGAAAAGTTAGAGTGGGGGATTTCTCCTACAAGGCTGTTTTAGGTAATTTAGATGTGATGGGAAGAAGGCATTTTCAGTGGTACTGGACAGGAGAGACTGGATTTCAAGAATCCATTGAGGATGGACATGAAACAGAGAAGCGTTCAGCCTTGGGTATTGAAGGTATTCATTCATTCCACAAATACTTCTAAAATGCATACTACTATGCTAGATGCTGGGAATACGATATTGAACAAACAAGATATGATTCCTTGAATCACAGACCTTGTTAGAGTCTAGTGGGAAGGACAAATAAATGTAAAATTGCAAACTGATCAGTGCTACAAAAGAGAGATACATGGTGCTATGAGAGCAAATCATAGGGAGACCAAACAAGTCAGGATAGAATTCCAGGAAAAACTGAGGCTTGACTGCTGTTGGAAGTATGAGAAAGAGTAAACTGTGTGAAGAGTCTCTAGGCGAGGTGAAAACCAATACAAAAAGACCTGAGTTGGGAGAGCACAGTGAGTTCTAAAAGAGATGGGAAAAAGTCCAGGGTAACTTTACTGGAGAACGTGAGAAGCTGGGATAGGGTAGGGAAGGAGCCAGACCAACTCAAGATTCTGAAGAGCATTTTAAAGAGTTCTGTCTTTGTGTTTATCCTGAGAACAATAAGAATCTCTTAAATGCTTTATTTAGAGAAAAGGGTGAGATGGTTTAATTTATGCTTCAGGACTATTCTGCCAGCCACCTAGAGAATGATTGGATATGGTAAATCAGATAGGAAGCCCTTGCGGAAGCCTAAGAGAAATTATTATAGTGGGTGATGGTAACTGAGATGTATCTGAGAGATATATAATACGTAATGTTGCAGTATTTGGTGATTGATTGTATTTTGGGAATGAACCACTGTTTCCTGGGATAAATAACAAGGGAAGAAGATTGACTTTGGGGAAAAGATCATGAGGTTAAGTTTTATACATGTTGAGTTTGAGGTAGGTTTGAGTCATTCAAGAGAGAGTAGCAAACAGAAAGTTAATATATAGATTTAGAGTTCAGATTAAAGGTTTGGCCTGCATTTGTATATTTGTGAGTCATCTGCACATTGGTCATAATTGAAGCCAAGGGCATGGGTGAAATATAGTTGAGTTTTCTAAATAGCGGTGTATCTGAGTTGAAATAAAGTTTATATAGACACTAGAGACTGCCATTCTCACTTTCTTTTACTTGAGGGTAATATTTTGGGGTTGGTTTCTGTCTCTATATACTTTTTTTGTAAGCTTCATTATAAACCTCCTCTTTAAAGTCTTTAAGGATAAATATTTGTGGTTTTAATAATCTAAAAAATATTATCTATCACTGATTGAGCTTTTATTATGCATCAAACTTGTGCTGAGCTTTTTAATACATTATATCATTAAATTCTCATAACATCTCTGTGGGAAGTGCTGTGGTTACCATCCTTTATAGAAACTAAGGTTACTGGCCCAATGAAGCATAGCTAAGATGTAGTAAGATTTACAATTCCAAAACAGGTCTGTCTTCCAAACTCTAGTTATTTCTGCCATATGTCCTTCTTGTGTCAGTATTTATAGACTAGCATATAAAACTACTTCCTGCAAGCAAAAATGTGGTGAAATGGATTTATTTATTGAGCCCATCTTTTGAGCTCTTCAGATTTATACCATCAAGCCTCCTGTAAGCCCTCAAGTAAAAGTAACTAATCTGCTCTTTTTACTACCTAATGAAGCCTAAACCTAGCTACTACTTGTAAACCTAATTTCAGTATCTACTCTTTTTTTTCTCTACTGATTGCAAATCCCAGCCTTAATTGGCTGCCCCCAAGCCCATGTTAATTTATTTCCATATCACCATGTACCCATAAATGGCTTCAAATGCTCTTGACCCATTTTGATCTGAGCCTCACCTTTCTCTTTTCTACATTTGACTTACATGCTGGGCTTCGTTGTAAATACTTTACTTTTTAGTACTCTGCATTTTGAGTTCTCATTTAGACCTCCTACTTGATTTCCTTTCTTTGGGCTTCTTCGGACCTAATTCCTGTAGTTACTTGAACACTCACTGCTTCCTTCTCCTGGTGGGGGTAATGGACTTAGTCATTGTGAAAGCTTCAGGTCCACTTTGGCTCCCCAGCTACTGTTTACCTTGTCAATGAAACCATACGGTCTGTGTTTAAAAACAACTGCAACAAAAACAGAACATGTGGGTAGGAGATTGTTTAGAAATACCTTGTTCTTAGCAAATTTCTTACATTAACAGTTAAGATGCTTAAAGATATATTTAGATTATTAGTTCACTTTACATATAACTCTGCAAATGTGTTCTAGAAAAACAGAAATTACCTAGAACAAGATCAGAGTGACTACCGGTATGCTGTCTTCTAAAGTGAAACAGTTGGGCATGAGGATTAATGATACTGTTGTACAAATGTATTTCTTTAATTTAATAATCTTATCTGAATTGGGACTTATGTACATTGAAATAAGACAGTTACAAAAATGATTAAACTCATCCGTAATTGGGGGGGGGGGGCAGGATATTGTTAGGCTATTTGATATTGAGATGACCTGAAACATTTGTGACACTAAGAAGCTGTAGTAGGACTTTTGACATTTTATGTTGGGAAGAGTATGGGACAGAAGTCAGGCACGAAATCTACTCCCACATTTTCTGTTGACTAGCTACGCATACGTTGCCAAGCCAAGTGATGGCCTCCTCTCTGACCCTTAATTTTCTTTTGGGATAAGTGTACTTAACATTCTACAATTCCACAACTTTGGGACACCTATAAGCATTTTAAAAAGTACGATCTCAAGCTTTTTATTGTGTTTAATGTCTCCTATAAACCGAAGGCTTAGTTTTCTATTTTCTACAAGTATTTAATAAGTGCGCTGCTTAGCCTCAGATTCAGTTCAACAGACATTCACTTAGGCTTCCGGTGTATAAAACTTTCTGTTTAGAAATATAGAAGAATATAAATAAGACAATTTTTACTTCTAGGGTCTGTGTTTAATCTTGGAAACTGATAAATTACCTAAAAATATCTAGAAGGTACATGCTATGTTGTATAATAAACAGACAAGGGCCTTTCTGACTAATTCTGATTAAGGAAAATTTCATAGAGAGGGGAGCATTTGATCTGAGGATTAATTATGACAAGATAATGGGGACAGTAGGTTAAAGAGGAGACAGCCTGAGCAAAGGTGAGAAATTGTAGGATGCATTTCCTAAAATATATTTTAAAAGATATCAATGTTTTTTGTTGGAGAAAAAAGATGCCAGTTAAATAATACTAAGTGAAATTGTTAATGTGCAATAATTGTACTTCAATATGATTTTGTTATTAAACCAATTTGCAAATCATTGGGCTCAATGAAATTTAAGTATTTTACTGCTCAGCACCTTAATATTCTAAAGCAGGGGTGTCAAACTGGTGGCCCGTGGGCTGCATGCGGCCCCGAGGTAATTTTTTGTGGCCCACGATGCTCTGAAATAAAATGAAAATAGAAAAAATTGTTATGAAGAAAATAGTGTTTAGGGGAGATCGAGGCAATACTGTACACACAATTCCCTCGTTAACCCTTTCACTACTGAAGATGAGTATACACATGGCCCAGTGCCTTTCCTGGGGCTTGTGGGCATGTATAAATGCGCTGACTCAGTTCCGGTGATGTTTGTAAATGTGATGTGGCCCGTGTGAATCTTTCCCTGTTGCACCAAATGGCCCGTGTTTTAATTGAGTTTGACTTCCCTGATCTACAGCAATCGTGTCCAACCTTTTATCTTCCCTGGGCCACATTGGAAGAAGAATTGGCTTGTTCCACACATAAAATACACTAATACTAACAACAGCTGATGAGCTAATAAAAAAAAGATTGCAAAAAAAATTTTATATTGTTTTAAGAATTTGTGTTGGGCCTATTCAAAGCCAACCTGGTTGGACATGTCAGTTCTAAAGCTCATTGTTTATTTAATGTTGTTGTTGTTTTTCAAGATTTATTTTACTGTTTTTTCTTTCTTGCTTGCTTTCCTTTTTTTTTTTTTTTGATGGACAGAGACAGAGAGAAGGGGGAGGGCCCAGAACAGTTGCCATAATTGTATGTCATCAGTTTTTGACATGGTTTTGTTCCACACAGGTGGGCAGGGGCCACACAGGGCAGGAGCTGGGCTGGGAGACTTTCCTACATGGGAGGCACACCCCCTCGAGCCAGGAGCTGAACTTGGAGGTGAGAACTGAACGGGGGGGCCCCCAGCATGGGAAGCACACCCCAGTTCAGCATATGGGTCTGCATGGACCGGGGCTGGGACTTGATCCTCAGTTTACCGGACTACAAAGCAAGCACTTAATCCGCTGAGCCATCCTGGCTTCCCCTCATTGTCAGTTTTAAGAGGAACATATAGTACTTAATACTTATAAGCCTGACATGATCATGGAACCCTTTTTCATGGAACACTAGGTCCAAACAATATACTTTTGAGAAATTGCACAAAAAGCTAAGTTGTATCAGTAGAGCAGAGTGAATGGAGAAAGAGAGATCTGATGTTAATTGAACCAAAGTTGTAAAATAAGAATTTAAGGAAGAAAGAAATTGGGGAATGTATATACACATGGAAGCCATTTTCTATATTGGCCAGTAGGTGCCTGTGTACCAAGTATAGCTTGGTTAAATATAACAAGGGAATAGATTAAAGGAAGGCAGTAATATATTGACTTTCTGAGAATGCCTTTACATCAAAGGAAGGGAATTCATAAAAGAATTTACATTTATTAACAAATTTAAGGTTAATGTGCTTTATTTTTTTTTAAGCTTTATTATTTTTGACAGAGACACAGAGAAGGGGGAGGGCCCAGAGCAGTCTCCATTGTTGTACTTCATCAGTTTTTGACATAGTTTCATTCCACACAGGTGAGCGGGGGCCACACAATGCGGGAACTGGGCTGAGGTCCTCCTGCATGGGAGGCACACCCCCACGAGCTGGGGGCTGAACCAGGGGCTGCCACATGGGAAGCTTGGCCTGGTGAGAACTGAACTGGGGGCCACACCCCAGTTCAGCATATGGGTTCGCACGGGCCCATATGTGAGCGCTTAACCCCTTGAGCCATCCAGGCTTCCCCAGGTTAATGTGTTTTAAACCACTTAAATAATAAAATTGCATTTTGCTAACACACACATTCATAACAACTATGTCCAATTGTATGCACCGATAAGATGGAAGGTTTATTTATTTATTTGTACCAGCCTCTCATGTTGGACCCTGTCTGGCATGCTGGGTTCTCAGGACTATTAGAATTAAGATAGCCTGTGAGGAAGTACTACTGAGTTTATTATGCAAGTACACACACAGCCACGTGTTACCGTAGTGCCCATGTACCATATAGGAGGAGAAAATGTGGAGAGGTAACCAACTGCCCCAAAGTAATCATACTGCTTCCAGCTCATACTTCCATTAGAAATTTCAGTTTCTCCTACTTTATCCCCCCTTCCCAAAAGAATGCACATTTGTTTTTGCAGAAACAGACTAACTATAGATCCCATTTTTTTACCTTGAAGACATGACCTATAAATGTTGGAGGGGTTGTTTAACATCTTGGAATATTTATATATACTCTGCATGTTTGCTCTGAAACAAAAGAAAATTTAATAAAAAAAATTTTGACTTAAACAACTGCTTTTGTAAATGAAGATATTAATTTTTTATTGATACACTTGGTAACACCAATTAATGTTAATGTGACTTGTAGATCTAATTCTCTGCAACCATATTGATTATGCCTAGCAGCTCTACCTCCAGAGGGTGTGTGCTTGGCAGGTTTATAGATAATCAGAGCCTTTGTGAAAAGCCTTGAGGGAAAATTCCAAAAGTTGGGAATTGAGGATATATTCATAGGAAGAAAGTCTGGTGTTTTTAGCTAGTCTGAAAGATAAATTTTAAGTGTTTATGAATTGCTATGCTTTCATTCTTTTATTTTTTAATTTGCAAAATGATAAATCTTTTTTATCTACAAAAATTTCCCCTTTTACCTTCTTATGTAACATCTTCCTTAGAAAAAAATTGGGGAGGTGGAGAAGATTTACTTGTAAGCTGTGAGAGCATAACTCAGAAATCATCATACATTCAACATTTCATAGTCTAATTCATTTTGGAAGTTAAGTAACTAAGGATTCTATTTAGTTGCTTTTCAAAAGAATTTGCTACCAAATTTACAGGATTATTATTGTGAAAAAGTACCTGATCATGGCCTGAGTCCGTGTTCATGAGTCAGTGCTAGGTTTATATATATATATTTTTTAATTTTTTAAAAGATATTTATTAAAAATATAGTTAACATACATATTATATTAACATTTATATACCTAAATAGTGATTACCATGATAATTCCAGTAACCATCTGATACCATACTGTGCTATCACAATATTATTGACTATATTTTCTATGCTGCATATTACATTCCCATGACTTGTTTTATGCCTGGATATTTGGACTTCTTATACCCTTTCATCTTTTTCCCCATTTTTTAATTTTTCAATTACAGTTGACATTTAGTATTAGTTTATATTAATTTCACATGTACAGCACAATGGTTAGACATCTATATAATTTAAGTAATGATCCACCTGATCGGCCTAGTACCTGCCTGGCACTATGCATAGTTATTGCCATATCATTGACTATATTCCCTATGCTTTACTTTATATCCCCACAGCTATTTTATAACTACCAATTTGTATTTCTTCATTTCTTCCCCTTTTCCCACTGACAACCCCATGTATGCCTCCAGTGCCCCACCAAGTCACCGTCCCTCTGCTGGAGCCCAGGGTACCTGCAAGTGAGTGATTCTATGTACTGGCCCCTTCAGAGAACATCTGGGTTTCCCTCCACCCTCCCACATGGTCCAAATTCCCACTGTGTTTCACAGCTAGATGTTGTGGGGGCTCCTCTTCTTGGCACCAGTATTCCAGCTGGAGAGCCTGGTATGGGACTGGGACCCCTCACTTCTTGGGGGAACCTCCACGGCTGAGAGATGCCTCTGGATCTTCAATAGCTACACAGAGGTTTGGGGCCAGCCTGTTTTGTACCAAGGCCCCTCCTACCAATCTTGATGTGGCTTCTTTTTTATATCCTTAATTGTAAAATTCTGTTTAGCTAGACTACAGATGGTTCTCCAGGTTGATTGTTTTATAATTTAGTTGTAATTTTAATGTATTCACAGAAGGAAGTGGACACAGTGTTTCACTACTCTGCATCTTGTAGCTCTCCAGGTATTTAAGCATGGTGCTAGGAACAGTGAAGTACAAGTATTACAGGCAGATTAAATATAAACCTACCTTCTTGGTATCATTTGGTTTTTGAAGGTGTATGCTCATTTTAAAGTATGTTCACAGGGAAGCCGGGATGGCTCAGCGGGTTAAGCACTCATTTTCCATCCCTGGGGACCAAGGATCAAATCCCTGTCCCAGCCTATGTGGACCCATATGCTGAACTGGGGTTTTCTTCCCATGCAAGATGCCCCTCAGTTCAGTTCTCACCCCCCACCCCTGGTTCAGCCCCTGGCTTGAGGGGGACTTGCCTCCTATGAGGGAACATCCCAGTTCCCACCTGCACAGCCTCCTCTCACCTGTGTGGAATGAAACCATGTCGAAAACTGATGATGTACAACTATAGAGACTGCTCTGGGCCCGCCCCCTTCTCTCTGTCTCTGTCAAAAACAATAAAATAAATCTTTAAAAAAATGTGTAAAAATAATAAAAACATAAAAATTATGTTCACAAACTCTTTAGTCCTCTCTTAAAAGGTTAATCTTAATTCCCCTGTTCACTGAGTATAGGCTGAACTTAATGAATAGAGCAAAGTGGATGTAATGGAGTGAATTCTAAGAATAGGTCATAAAAGACACAGTGGATTTCTCCTTGCTCTATCTCAGATCACTGGCTGGCAATATGAGGACATTGGGGCCCCAGACCAGCCTTCAGATGACTGACTGTAGCCCCTGCTGACATCTTGACTATAACCTCATGAGAAATTCTGAGCCCAAACCAAAACAGATGAGTGTTTCTAGATTTCTGCCCCACGGAACCTGTGAAATGCTTGTTACTGTAAGCTGCCAAGTTTTGTGGTAGTTTTTATGCAACAGTAGATAACTAGCTCAAGAGATAAGACAGAAGCAAACCTGAAGTCTTTGGACATATTGCCCTCACCTCCAGCAAATTTCAGGGTATCTGTGAACCTCATGTAACTAGATAGAAAATTATGTGTATATGTATGTGCTTTTTTATTAGTAAGTATTTAAAGCTTTCATCAGTTTCTAAAAGGGGTCTTTAGTCTCTGAAAGGCTACAAATCTGCATCTTATTCAGAATAAATAGAGTAATGGGTCCCAGAGAAGTAGATAGGAAGGTTTCATTGTGGGAAACATCTCTTATATATACCAGTAAGCAACTGATGTGTGTTTGCTGATGAAAGCAGGAATTTAGTCAGGCCTTAGTAGGGGAAAAGAACTCATTGTCCTATGGGACAGTTTTCTTTCAAAGTATGTGTGATTGCTTAAGATCAGAGATGGACAAACTATAGCCAGAAGGACAAATCCAGGACACCACCACAGCCACTCTTTGCTTTCGCAAATAAAATTTTATAAACACAGTTGTGCCCATTTGTATACATATCATCTATGCCTGCTTTAGCCATATATCACTAGAGTTCAGTAGTTGTGACAAATGTGCCACAGGACTAAAATATTTACTGTCTGGTCCTTTTAGAAAAATGTGCTAACCTTTATTTTTGAATACAGAGTTGAGGTTGGCATTCTTGTGGCATAAAAGCAGTAGCCAAATGTGTCTTTCTAACTGATGAGTGTACGTACTACCTACCGGTACATGCAATGTAGCAGACTGTTCTACAAGTAAGTAATACATTAACATTTACTCTCCCAGTCCCATAGGAGTAATTGTTGCCTTGATCTAACGAAGATGTGGGTATGTGAACAGCCTCCTGGAGAAATGAGATTTGTAGAGCAGAGGGCAGGGGTTAATGATGATGAATCAGAGGTGAACACCACAGCGGCCTTGAACTGCTAACAGCAGCTTTGCAGCGTAAGCAGGAGAGACCTGCTATACTTTTTTTACTAGAAAAGAACTCTTCCTTTCTCTATATTTATCTTGATGGCTTGATATATAGTTTTTATTTGTTTGTTTGTTTGTTTTGTTTTCTACACAAATAATTTTATAAACCTGATCTATAAATGATAACATAATTGAAATAAGATGCAGGAGGGCTGGATTCTAGTCCATTTTCTTTTTTGCAGTTAATCTCTCAGCAACAGCTACCGGTAGTTTTGCCTTGTAGTTTTGGTTCCAGTGGGCTAAATGTTTATCTTTTAATACCTAAGACATTTCTCAAGCTTTAACATCTAGTTTAGAAAAATTCTAGAAAGAAAATGGCATGTAGTTGATCTTGTCAGTGTTTTATGGGGTCTTATCTCTCATTTCTGCTGACAGTGACCGCCCAGGTGCTCTGTCTCAAACCTGATATCCAGTATACATACACTCATACTGACTTCATGTGAGCAATGGCCGGTGTCCTCAGCAGGGAAGAGCAACAACCTAATTCATGTATCTCTGTGCAAAGCTTGTTTGAGTTCTGTCTAGATTGCTGGTGCTGTCAGTGGAAGACTATTTGTTTTCTGACATCTTATACTTTAGCAGGTGGCCAGTCTCAGAGTATTTTATCTAATTTCCTAAGAGTTCTGACCAAGCTTGTCATCTAATAAATTACCTTTGTTATGAACTGCTTAATTAAATAAAAAAATTTATTGGAGTTAATAGAAACTTTAATTAGAATTAATAGAAAAGTTAGGGAATAATGTAAAGAACATCCATTTGCTTCTCATTTTTTTATAAACCTTACCGTTTTGCCATATTTATTATAGATAGATCATTTCAAAAACAAGACATTAATAGAGTTGATGCTGCCTCTGAATCCATCCCTTTTTATCCGTCCCCAGAGAAAATGTGATATTTGAAATTTGGTATTTATCATTGCCATCCATACCTTTATAAATAAGATTATAATTTATAACTGTTGACTACCTACCATGTATACATTTACTAAATATGAGTACTTTTATACTTTTACTAAATATAAATATTAAGATTATTTGCTACTAATTTTCATGTTTTTAAATGTCTTATAAATGGTATTGTGTTGTGTATATTATCTTCCAACTTGCATTTTTTAACTTAACATTGTGGTTTTTAAGATTTTCTATGTTGATACTTGTAGTTTCTTTATTCACTTTAATTACTGTAAAATTTTCTTTTGTTAGACTATACCATGACTTTCTTTCAGTGAACATTGAAGTTGCTTTCAACTTTTTTTTTATTGTAAGAAATGCAACAGTGAGCATTCTTGTTTTTTCTCTTTTTAAATATGTCTGAGCTTTTTCTCTTTTTTATATTCAGAAGTGGAATGATTGGGTCTTAGAGTACATCTTCAATATTATTAGGTAACTACAAATAGCTGTCCAAAATACCTATACAAAGTTATACCCATAGCTGCATTATAAATATTTCCATTACTTCACATCATGGCCAAAAATTTTAATTTTCCAATTTGTTATTTTGTTATTATAAGTAGTATTTTTCTAATTACTAGAGTGATTGAGCATTGGCTTTATTTTAAAACTTAAAATATATTTACTCTTTAGCATTATGTTAGAGACATTAACTAATAAAATTAGATAAGAAAAAGCAGTTATAGGCATAAGAATTAGAAAAGAAAAAATAAAACTGTTTAAGGGTGATATAATTATATATCAGAAAAACCCAGAAGCATCCATGGAAAAACTACTGCAAACATTAACTTAATTGAAAAATTTATCAAGTTAAATGAAGGTTATTTTTTAATATGTAATTAAAAATTACTTATTATAATAGCAGAAGGAGAAGAAAAAATACATCAACTTAACAAAAAATGTTCAAAACTTGTATGAGGAAAATTATAAAGCACTCTTGAAAGAGACTACAAAAGTTGTCTTAAATGGAAATATGTATCATATTCTTGGATAAGAAGGCTAAATAAAAATTTTAGATATCCCTAAATTAATGGATAAAGAATAAAATAAAACTCAATAAAAATACTATCAGATTTTATATTGTTTTTAGCTAGAGAAGTTGATTATAAAGTACACTTGGAAACTAAAGTAATAGGAAAATTCTAAAAAATGAAAGAAATCATGGGAGACACTAACCCTACCAAATACTGAAGTATATTATTAAGCTACAATAATTAAAATAGTATGGTACTGACCCATGAATAGACAGACCATTGAAACTCAATAGAAATAGACTTGGTCTTATGTGAAAATAAAATATATACTAAAAGTGACCTCTCAAATCAATGAGGAAATGTAAATTTGTAATAATGTTGGTGTAATGATATAGATACAAGGAAAAAAATAAAATTTTAATCTTCACATGATGTACTAGGATACATGCCAAATGGATCAGATGTCTTAAAAAAGGAAACTGTATACAAGTAAGTGCAAAAGAAAATGTGGGTCAATTCTTTCATCACCTTAGACTAAGGATAACCTTTTTATGATTCAAAGTCTAGAAATAATAAGGAGAATGATGAATTTAATTACATAAAAATGAAAAAAAAATAAACAGAGGAAAAAAACTATGAAAAACTCTTTGTATATTAAACCACAAAGGCTCATAACTCCTATATATGAAAATCTACAAACAGGAGAAAAAGACTAACAATCTTATAGAAAAGTGGATTAAGTGTATTTATCGATATGTCATAGAAAAGGAAATGCAAAGAACTCTTAAACATGTAAAAGAATATTCAATCTGACTCCTAGTAAAAGAAATGCAAAATAAAACCCTCTTGAGTAATATTAAATTGGCAAAAGTTTGACAACAAATTCTACTGGTAAAACTGTTGTGAAATAGGAAATTTCATATATTACTAGAAATAAAAAATGGTACAATCTTTATGGAAAGAATGTGGCAAAATTGCAAAGTCCATTTACTCTTTGATAGAGCAATCCCACAGCTAGAAATTTTTTTCCAAAGACACGTTGTCCAAAAATTAGAAGACATATGTACAAGACTATTCAATTTAGTACTGCTTGAACTGTTAACAACAACATGACTGACTGACTGAATGAATGAATGAATGAAAGAAACAAACCAAAATGCCAGTCAATAGGGGACTGAAGAAATTATGGTACATTCTTGTAATTCAGAACCACACAACTCTAAAAGGTAATGACAAATATCATTATGGTAAAGTGAGGAAAAGGTATGTAAAGAAAGTGTAAGGAAAATTTTGGGGGGAAAAGTATATAGTACGCTATGGTGAATAAAAGTATGTATGGTACACTATCATTTATTGAAGAATGATTGGAATATGAATATATTTGCTTATATTTTTTAAAAAATCAAGCCATAAAGTATAAAATTTAAATAGCATATAAAAGGAGGAAGAGAAGAGGGTGAGTAGAACAAGAATTAGAAATTAGACTTTTAAAAACTTATTTGATGTCATAGATTTGTCTTTGGAAGAAGTATGTATTTTACATAATTATAAAACTAAATACAATTTTAAAAAACCATCCCTACAATCCAAAGGAAATTTAAAATTAAAGAACCTGCATGCATATACAATTGATAGCATAAACATATAAAGAGGAAATGCTTCAAGAGACTATAAAACACAGTAGTTAGATGGTACATTTCTCTTGGGATATATCCTAGTGACAAAAACAAACAAACCTTCAAACCTTTTCAATAACCGTATTATTGGTGGTAATGTACTGATATACTGAGACTTGTATATGCATTTTAGGATAAATCAAACTGGCAATTATATTGGCATCATGAGAACTGGGATTTTTGGCATGGGAAATAGGAGACATAGATGCAAGATTGATGAGGTTAAGTAAACCTTTCTAGTCCTGAATTTGACATAGGGGATGCCGGATGTCTCAGTATGTTGAGCGCTCATCTTGCAGCCCTGGGGTCTGAGGATTGAATCCTGGCCCCGGTCTGTGCAGACCATGTGCTGAACTAGGGTATGCCGCCAGTTCGGTTCTTATGGGGGCAAACTTTCTATGCGGGAGGCCCTCGTTTTGGCTCCCACCCCAGGCATGCTTCCCATGCGGTAGGCCTGCAACTGGTTTCTGCCCTGTGTGGCCTCGCACCTAAATATGGAATGAAACTGTAGAAAACTAATAACATGCAACTATGGAGACTGCTTTGGACCCTCCCCTTTCCATCTCTATCTGTCTCTCTCTGTCAAAACAATAAAATAAATCTTTAAAAAAAATAATACTTTTTAGCTTTGTTCAATCTCATTTTATTGGTCATTACCTTTGGAAGATGCTAGTTAAAACCAGCTCATTGCTTTGGCAACTGGAAGATAAAGGTGGGATGAATCTAGCATTTATCCTGCCCTTCCTCTTTGAACTGCACTTCAAAGTAACCATATACCATAGGTGATATGGAGAAGTTTCTTTTTATAGAAGGATTTCAGCTGATAAATAGAAATCATAGGGTTGGGATATCATCATTTCTGGATACTAACTTCACAAAGAGAGAGAGAGAGACAGAAAGAGAGAGGTTGATCATAATGCCCCCTGATAGTAATATGTAACGCTGCCTATGAAGTAATCTTTCCCCAAACATGAAATCTGGTCAAGTCTCAAGACCCAACTATCAGTTTACAAGAAATTTAGGAGACAGGAGCATACATGTTAATTTACACAATCAGGTTGCAATCAGCAAAATTCAGACTAGGAAACTACAACATGAACAACCTGACTTTTTCAACAAAAAATTATCCAAGGGGGGAAATAAAGATAGAAGGAAGGAAAACCTATAGATTAAAAAATACATATAAGGGAAGCCGGGATGGCTCAGTGGGTTAGCCCTTACTTGGCAGCCCCAGGGACTGAGGATTGAATCTCGGCCCGGCCCATGCGGACCCATATGCTGAACTGGGGAGTGCCCCCAGTTCAGTTCTCACCGGGGCAAGACCCCGGCCCAGTTCCTGCCCTGTGCAGTCCCACCCACCTGTGGAATGAAACTATGTGGAAAAACCGATGATGTGCAGCTGTGGAGACTGTTCTGGGCTCTCCCCCTTCTCTCTGTCTCTGTATCTCTCTCTCTGTCAAAACAATAAATAAATCTTTAAAAAAGAAAAATATATATGACTTATCAACCAGTTTTCATGCACGGACCTTACGTAGATCTCAATTTATTAATGTAAAAGAAAAAGATCTTAAAATAGGTGAGAACGTATGACTATTTGATGAATTTGCAGAGCTATTGTTAATTTTTTACTTACGTTATTATGGATATAATATTTTTAAATGAGTCCCTATGTTTTAAGTGCATATTGAAGCATTTACCGATGATATGCTAGTATTTATGGAATTTGTTTTTAAAAATCCAGGGATTGTGGGTATTGGGTGGGGAAGATAGTGGAAGCACAAAATTAGCCATGAATTGATAATGTTGAAGCTGACTGATTGGGGATATTAGGTGTTCATTACACTTTTTTCTACTTTCATATATATATCTTTCATATTTTTCACAGGACATTCTTTTTCATTTAGATATAATGGTTTTCATTGAGAAACAGAGGTAGTTTACTATAAGTTTCTGCCCATTTGTTTATAAATTCATCCTTCTGGAAAACTATTGTCAAATCAAGTTCTGGACTTAATGTAGTGTTCTTGCAGCAGCACTCAGTAAAATGTACCTGGATTGAAAATCAACTCTTTGTTCTTCAATTAAATCTAGCCTATACACATCACTTTATTCCCCTTAAAAAAAATGAGGGGAAAAATAATCTTTGATGTCTTAGAAAATCATTTATATCCCTTAACAAGAGAAAGGAAAAAAATCTCCTTTCACTGTATTAATGTGTATGTTCCAAAAGTTTCTTCTAAGGCAATTTCTTATAACTAGAAGGCTGTTTCTCACAGAATCATTTTATAAATGTCAATAGGTTTCTAGGCTAGTCCACAGAGTCTATGTTAAGTCATAACATGATATTATATGATCTATACACCTGACAGAGTAGTAAGGGTTTAGTACATGTAAAAATTAATAATTTTTCTAGGAAAATCCTCTTAATTGATTTTGGAATTTCAAAAGGTGAGTGACTTTTTTGCATTTTTATAGGAGTTTGTCTCATTATACTCCAGGATCATTTTGATGGCACATGTTGTGCATTCTGAAAACAGGGAACAGTAACATTCATATCACCTGTGACTTGGACTTCTCTCATTCATAAATTAAACACTTGAAAGGGCAGAGGTTATCTGCATATGAATGCTCTTAGTAGTAAAAATTTTCCTTTTATATTTTTGTATACATTATCTCATTTGATACTCATAAGAAACCTTTGAGGCTGAAAGGTCAAATATTACCCCCATTTTACAGCTGAAAAGACTGACATCCAAAGGGGTAATGAAAACCCCTTGAAAGTCAGAGGAACTGGATTTAAGTCCTAGTTCTTCTGTGAGTCCATGGCTTACCCTCTTGAACTTGAGCTTCAATTTGTAAAATGGACATAATGATACCCCATTTTACAATGTTGGTATGAAGACTAAATGAACTGATATATATGAAAGACAACATGAGATATTATGTAACTTTTTATTCTTCACTAATGATGGAGATCACGGTAGGGCTATTTAAATACATTTGTCCCTAAATTGAAAAACTAGACTGGTAAAAAGAATCTTCCGTATGATATGAGGAAATAGAATGTTTAGGAAAAGAGGAATGTTTAGCTTAGAGAAAAATCAGGAGAAAATATTAGATGTTGTCAGATATTTTGTGAAGGGCTCAGGTTCTGAAGAGTAGATTTCACTCAATTGAAAGAACGTTGCAGTGATTCTCCTTGTTACCAGAGTTTTTAAAGCAAGGATCATACAGCCACATGTTAGAAATATTGCAGAGGGGTTTCATCCCTCAGTTCAGTGTCTACTCTGTGGTTCTGTTATTGAAATCCACTAAATTTTTAGTTGGGTGAAGATTCTTGGCCACTGATTTTAAGGTCTGAGAAGCACTAATGATGGTAGTCCTGTAATGGGATTAAAATGGAAGAACTTTAAAGCTAACTTTAATAAAAAAATGATTTATCAAATACTTATTAAGCACTTAGCACATTGCAAGATATTGTCCTAGGCACCAAGGCATTTTTTAAAAGCCACCTCTAGTGTTTCATTGTTTGAACATAGGAAATTCCATTCTGTTCTCAATCATTCTCTCACCTTTTAAATGTACTGTGTCAGTCTTGATCTTCTCAGGCCTAGTAAAGTAAGTGATAAAATGTTAACATTGCCCACTCCTTGTGTTCATATTATTCAAACTGATTTAGTTTTCAATTTTGTTGGAATTTTTCTACATAAACGTTAATTCTCCAGGGTAGAGTCAAAATATGTTAAAATGAACTCCTAAAGAAAGAAAGGAAAATGGTTCACCTAGTATAAAATGTTTTTGCATCCTGAGCTCTCAGGATAAAATGTAGTTAGATGAGTAATGTATCAGAACCCTAATGCTATTTAAACATCCCGTTGAGTGCGTGTATGTTTTTTTGTATTTAAAATTGAGATTTTTGTTCGACCAGTGTCTTTCATTTGGTGTACTTCATGGTGATTTATCATAATGGGCTGCTTTAAATCATCTGAAATAGCAAGACATATGAATTTCAACAATAACTTCCCTAAGGCTGGAGAAGTCAGCAGGAGCTCAAACTGCTAGATAGACATTTTTTTTTTTTTCAAACTCATATGCAAGTGTAAAACTTTTATGAGGCTGCTTTAACAAGGCCCTTTGGGATGTAGGGTTATTTATCTAAACTCTTATTAGAAATGAAACTTTTCTGTATCTAGTCCTGTAAAGCAAAACTGATTCTAAGAATACTATAAGCTGGAAGAATAAATATTGTTCTACAGAAAATATAGTTTGGAGACTTTGGGTCTAGTGTTTTTAGCATGGACATTATGGTAATAGGATAGTGACAGCAGAGCTGGTATTTCAAAGTCTCCTTTAATTAAAACAAAACATTTAGCTTTGCTATGCTGGTAATTTAGGTTTTACATGACTTATCAAAATGACTTCCAGCTGCAGAGCCCTGTATCACAGAGCACTTCAGTGTCTCCATTGGAGTCAAGTTGTCCCAGGACTCGTTGCTTGGTACAAGTTCTCTGAGCACCTGTATTTCTATCAGTACTTGTTGAAGTATATCTGTGGCTTCCGCCCTTCTTCCCTGAGAAGTGGGGCATGGGAGTGAGGTTGTTTCTAAGATTAATGTGCCAGAACCACTCTGTACATAACCCAGGAAAAGAGCTGGAACTGCCGCAGGAACAATTTTATAATCTTGAAATATGTTCAGCTTCTTTGTAGGTATGTTCTGGTTTGACGAATTTGAGTCCTACAGTAAATCTATTCTTAGACAAATGCTGGGAGCTAGTATTTTAAATTATCTGTAATGCAATATAATTTTAGGGAGTAAGAACGTTATGAGGAGAGAAAGGAAATGTTGCAAAGTCAGGGTCAAGATATTCTGCAGACTTTAAGAGCTTATCAGAGTCAGTTTAGTTTGGGTGTGTACAGTCCAGTTGGCAAAAATTTCAAGATGAAAAGGTAGGTGGGTAAATGAATATAAAGGTTGAGCGGAGAGATGGATAGACAGATAAGACTATTTAATCATTATTGGTAATATGATTGTTGTTGACTATGTTTCTGTACTACAGTGTGAGTTTTTAAAAAAATGGGCAAGTAGACATATCTGAATGAGATGACGTGAATGCAGAATTTTGAAGACCTTCACATGATAACCTAAACTGAAAACTGCTAGAGAGAGAGCACTTTTAGATTTTTTTAAAGGGTTTTAACTTCAACAGTTAACCTTAGTAGTACTAATGTAAGTCATTGGAAATAATATATCACTTAGTAGAGTCTGGGGACTTCTTCCACCTCTGTTTCACAGAAAGTGAAAAAGCTTCCAAGATTATAGAGAATTAAAAGTGTGAAGTACACATATGATATCTGTAAGAAGGGAAATACAGAACCAGCTGGCAATTATGGTTTAGACTGTGGGGGTGGCGAACCTTGGCACGCGTGCCCAAAGTGGCACACGGAGCAATTATTTTGGCACGCGGAGCTGTGAATACCATTTGAAAAATTATTGTTTATGCTCTTATAGACATAAAAATAATCGATACCTCTATCTCACTCAATGGGTTGGCACGCGAGTCGAGCGAGTATACTCTTATTTCATAAACTTTGGCACTCAATCGCCAAAAGGTTCGCCACCCCTGCGAGTTTAAAGGAGACACAGATCAATTACCAGGAGAGATGATGATGGCAAAGATGTTGGCTGAAGGTCATAGAGGCAGTACAAGTGGAACAATTTAAACGGGTCAGGAAATGTCAAAATGAACTTAAGTTTAGGAACTTGTATTCTGAAAGAAATCTCAAAGCAGTTGCAAATAGTGGAAAGACTGCATGTACATTTGGTTTTAACTCTTCGACTTGAGCAGCTGTTTTAACAGTTGAGTTGCTAGGCACTGTCAGGAATAGAATATTTTAATTTTAGAGAAACCCAACTGTTAAAACAGCTGTTTGGGCTGATTAAACTTAAGCTGCCTCTGCTTAGGTTTCAAGACCTAATGGGATCACAGTACCAAGCAGATTCGCTATTATTAAGATTTGAATATGAATGGATGCTAGGTTGAAACTAGGTTAGACACTGACTTTCTGAAGAAGCCAGATTCCCTGGTTTGTTTTGGCCAAGTGCTAAGGCAAATAAATTGAAATTTTATGTTGTTCCGAGTTCATGGAAATTACCTGAAATAAATTTGACTTACATTCCTTGGATGCGAGCTTTTATCCTGGCACTTAAAAAAAGGGGGAAAAAAGCCTCCCTAGTTTTATCATCATCTCTTAATAATATATATTACACCTGCTTAAATCACTTCAAGTAGTCAGTCATTTATATTAGTATGTAGTATCCTTTGTTATCTAAGTAAAGAATCCTATTAATGGCAACCACTAAGTTAACTCTAGAACAACTTGAGTGATATTAACAATGATAAAAATCTTGAATGCCAAATTCAATATCTCAAGTAACTTTTCTTAAGGAGAAGACTATTGACTGGGTCAGTGTCAGGCAAATTAAAAATTTTAAATACTTGTTATGATGATTTAATTTTTTGCATAAAAACAAATTTTACTTGATGTAATATTAATATGTATTTTTTACATTTAATATGTATATTTTAACATTTACTTTTTATATGATCACAACAGTAGTTATTAATGTAAATGTTTGAAACAATATAGGAAAGTATAGTGGAAGAGAACAAGCAAAATTCTTATAATCTCGGTATCCACAGAAAACAGCTATCAGCCTTTTGGCATCTTATTTTGCATGACTCTCTATGTACATATATACAGAAAAATACAGTTAGAAAATTTAACTTTCCACAAATTAATTTTAGCTGTACATGTTGTTATTTCGCTTTGCTTTTTAACTTGTCAAAATATTGTGATTATCTTTCCATGTCAAATATAGTTCAACAATCATCATTTAAGTCTTGATTTTTAGAGATTTCATACTTTGAAGTAATGACTTATTTTGCTAGTTTCTAAAACTCAATGTTGTAAGTAATTAGAAAGCAGAATTGAAGATGATGCTTGGGATGTGAAAAAAGATTAACTGAGTTATCAAAAATGTAATTTTACTACTTTTACTAAAAATATGCATGTTTATTTTACTAACTAAAGCAAGTTTATATGTTTTGAATGTTTGTATCAATAATTTTACAAAAACACTTTGGTTATAAATGAATTTTGTTATTTAAAAATAAAAATTAATAAGCTTTTTTTGTTGGATCATCAAGAAACATTATTTTATTTTGTTTCTATTTCCAATGCCAAAAAATGCAAACTTTCCTCATTTTAACATTTACAAAAAATGTTTTTAATTATAGTATTAATTGGTTCAGAGAATGGTGATATTTTTATGTTTATCCAATATGGTATATTGCTGTTTTGAAAACGGGATGAGTTAGCTTTTCTAGCTTTCCTAGCACTGATAAATTCAAGAGAATAACTACCTTTCTCCAGTTTCTGAGAATAACTTTTAAAATATTTCTAGAATACTGATTTCTTGGATAATCCTTATGTAACACTTGCCCTCAGTTATATACACATACAGCATAAAAGGGATGCTTACCTACATTTTAAATGTCTTTTTAAATATCAGAATACCATTTTTTAAAATCAATTTATGCTGGGAAATGCAACTGTCAGATGAGCTAAATGTTACCTGAATATGACCAAAGCATCTAACTGTAACCCACAAGAGTGGAGGAGGGATTAAAATGAAATGATTAAAAACCTACCTAATGAACTGGGGAAGTTGGATATTTAGTTGGAAGCTCAGTAAGCTGACGAGACCGTCCTTCCAACAAAGATGGATGTACCTTCCATTCCAACAAGACAACATCATACGCCTTTTAGGATTCCAGATCATCATATTGGCCAGTACGGGCTTTTCTGGCTTAAACAATGCTTTCTTAGGCAATTCCACTGTTTTTTTGTTTTTTAATTAAATTTATTGGGGTGACATTGTTTAATAAAACTTTACAGGTTTCAAGTGTATAATTCTATGATACATTGTATATTGCCTTATGTGTTTGTTACCCAAAGTCAAATCTCTTTGTCTGTCACCTATATTTGACATCTTTTATCTTTTTTTACCTCCCCTTTCTGGTATCCACTATACTGTTGTCTGTGCCTATGAGTTTTTATTTGTTTGTTGCTTTCCATTTTATATCCCACATGTGAGTGAAATCATATGATTTTCAATTTTTTCTTAATTCACTAGTATGATATTCTCAAGATCCATTTATGTTTTCACAAATGAGAGTATTTCATCATTCCTTGTGGCTGAGTAATATTCTCTCGTACATATGAGCCACATCTTCTTTATCCAATCATCTGTTGAAGGATACATTGATTATTTTCATGTCTTGGCCACCATGAATAGTGCTACAGTGAACATAGGTGTACATATATCTTTATGAATAAATATTTTCAAGTTTATCAGGTGGCTGTCTCAAAGGACTATACAAACATATTTAATGCCATCCCTACCAAAATCTCAGTGGCATTTTGTAAATAAAAAGAACTGAAAATCTTTACATTTGTACGAAATCACAAAAGATCTTGAATAGCCAATGAAATTCTGAGAAAAAAGAAGTCTGGAGATATCATACTCTGTGATATCAGTTTATACTACAAAGCAACAATAATCAAAACAGCATGGTATTGGCAGAAAAATGGATGTACAGACCAATTGAACAGAATTAAGAACCCAGAAATAAACCCACTTATGTGTGGGCAAATAATTTTTGAAAAAGAAGTTTATAGAAAGGCAGATGGGGGTTGCCAGGATAGCTCAACAATTGAACACTTGCCTCGAAGTTGTAGAGTCCGGGGTTTGATTCTGGCTCTGATCCATGCAACCCCATGTGCTACAGCACAACTGGTAAACACTGATGACACAGCAGCAAAAGTTCTCACCTCCCATGAGGGAGGCCCCCAATTCAGTTCCCACCCCGCACAGCCCCACATCCACCTGTGTGGAATGAAACCATGTCACAACTGATGTACAACTATGGAGACTGCTCTGGGCCCTACCCCCTTCTCTCTCACTCTCCTAACCAATAAAAATAAATCTTAAAACAAACAACAAAAAAAGGCAGATGTTTACACATACACATATTTTTTCTAAAAATCAGGACAGTGATAAGAGACACTTTGAAGGGGGCACAAGCAGGAAATACTAAAGTACTGTGATTATAAGAGTTGATAGCAAAGGACTCATGCTATTCTTACTATGTTGTTTTCTCATAATGATCTTCTGACTTTTGCCTTTCTTTTACTCATTAGATGGGAAGTCAAGAAACCAGGATTCTAGACCCAGCCGTATATTTTCTAAACATCTGCCGTTCTTAGATAAGTATTTTTACTTTTTCAGCCTTCAGTTTCTTCATCTCTCAAATGAAAAAATTTTCAATTGGCTTCCATAGCGTGTAACAGAGTGGCTCCAAGAATTGCTCTGGAAGGTGAAGGGAGCTTCCTGCCAACCCTGCCTCTTCTAACAGCAGCTTTACTTTTATTTTTATTGTAAACTGGGGCTTTTACAAGATTTTTGATAGAAGAATTTCATCACTTTTTAAAAGTCTGAAAATCACTGAACTGGATGTTCCATAGGGCATATCCAGCTCAGAAATAATTTCTGTAATACATTAGCAGAATGGGGATAACAATAGCTGTATTTCATAGGTATCTATGAACAAGATATTACATATAAAGTAGGACATAGAACACAAGAAGCATTCAATGCATTAGCTATTATTCTCTCCAATCCCAAATAGGTCCCTTACAAATAAGACTGCATCTCATATGACTCTTAAACTTTGAGTATAAAATGTTGACCTGGAAAAATTGAGTAATCCATCTTTTTTTTTTTTTTTTACGAAAAACACTATAAAATATCTCAGACATTTCCTCTGTGAATTAATAGTATAATCATTTTATTTCTATTTTTTGTACATTTGCTTTTTCCTTTACAGGTTGTCTTCTATTATATAGCAGGTTTTTTGAATAATTAAGACCAGCTGCTATTTTGACATTGCACATATCAATGTGTTTCAGGCTTGCCAGTTCATGGGAAAGTGACATCAGCGTCCACCCTCTAACCCTGCCCTCTGCGACATGCTTGGAGCTGCTTTTGATACTATCGAGGAATAACAGTGCACTCCCTCCATCTCTTCGCTATATGAATTCCTTTCAGGTAAGGAACAGCTGCTTTACCATGTGTGATTTCTCAATTTTACTTGTAATTGTTTTCTGAGGATCCTGTCTTTCATAGAAGATAGTCCATGAAAATCCACATTTTCACATGATAATTATAAGCACAATGCATGTACTGCCTTGTCTGTCTCTTTTAAGTAAGTGAACAAATGGAGGATCACAATTGATTAGGTAATTGTCAAGTAGTGGTGGAACCCATAGCTCTCTAACTCCAGGGTTTGTTCTCTTCATCGGTCCTGCCTCTAAGAGAAAAGGCAAGAACATTTGGCAAAGACACTTGTGAATGCCACTTTCCTTTTTCCAAATTCCCCTAGAACAAAGATTTTCATTCATTATCAGTGGCTTTGCTACTTTTAGCTTGCAGTCAAATTTCCAAATGAAAATTTAACAGTGATGGTAGCCTACTTGCTCTTAACACCTGTTCCCTTTCTCTGTAGTTCCTCCCCTATCACTTTCCCACTCCTCTGGGCATTTATTTGTGCCCCTGGTAAAGGACATGGTTAGAACAGAACAGGATAAACAGAATAGCAAATGTGAACTGAACAGGAGGAAGACCCTTTCCCTTGTAGGTAGATAATTGTCACTGGAGTAGCAAATGTTAACTACTCACTTCAGTTGTGACCCTGTAGCTACTAAGGGTAATTGATATATCTATGACTCTTGACAATGGAAAAATATTCGCGGGTCTTCTGAGGCTGGTGAGAAGGCCACCTGCATTGGTGGGAAATGAATAAACATGGATTGGTTCTACTTCTGAAGGGTTGCTTGTGCCATAAGATTACTTACGTATCAGTGTATATTGCTTAGTGCACCTCTGTGGTAAAATAAGATGTGAATTTTTTTTATGAATTATAGCTCAGGAAATTAGTAAAGAATGATAATAACTGCTCCAATCTAATTTGCATCATATCCTAGTTATCTCTTACATTGATTATCTCTGTGATTTTCTTCCTGTTATACATTTCATACTTTGACTGTAGCGTACGTGTTTGTCTCTATCATTCATTACTCGATTATCAACTTTAATCCTGGACTCAGGGGACCTTAAAGAACACATTCTCCTTTTGTAGAAGAAGAAACAGACCCAGAGAGATGCAGTGAGCTGGCCAGGGACCAGCTACATGTTAGGGACAGAGCTGGCCTCTCCAGGCTTATGCCTGAGAAATTATAGCTGCCTCCCACATGCAGTAATAGCAGAAGTTGTGGGAGGCAGAGGCGTGTAAGGTAGGTGGAGGCCAGTTGTATCTGGATTGGAATGTCCACAACACCTCTTATTCTGTAGTAATGTATAATTATTTTATTTATTTGTATGCTACCCTAAACCAGAAAATATTTAAAATTCTGTCTCTCAGTTTTTACTTCTTGAACATTGAGTAACACAAAAATTTATGTATGCCCACAAACTTTTATGGACAGAAATAAGAAACTTCACTGTGGTTGTCGTTGAAGAGTGAAGCTAGAAGACAATTATTTTCTATTTCACTCCCTCGTGTACTGTGTGAATTTTTATATGATGGCTAAGTAGGGAGTCGGAGAGATGACTTTGATTTCAAATATGTTATATAGCATATGGGAAAGATAGAACAGTCATCCATAAACTGGGAATAATTGTCTTACAAAGTAGACTCAGTGTAAGTTAAAGAGAGTAAAGGTAAAAGAGTAATCTAAACAAGATGTAGTGGGTTTGAGAGGAGACCCAGTCTGCATTTCTTCTCCTTGAGACAGAGGCCATGTTGCTCCCTCTATGGATCTCAGCGCAAGTCTAGATAAACACAAGGGCGTGAAAGCCTGGCCTGCTATTGGTGGCATTAGTGTTCTCTCTGAAAACTTTCAATCACAAGAGCACTTAGAGCTGTCAGGATGTTAATTACTGAATGTCTCCATTAGTGATTGTACTTCATTTGGTTTCAGTTCGTTTGCTAAACATTAGTGTCAGAAGCACATACACTTTCCCAATCTCAAAGGTACAGAGAAACTTGGCACGAGTCCAGGAGCAATGTCTGCTAAAGAGATTTTCCCCAAGTGTTATTCCTGGAAAGATACATCAGGAATATACCAGGACTCAGCTTCCTTTTGTAGGCTGTCACTCTAAAATAAAGGATTAGTGAAAAGGCGAGGATGTCTATCAGTGGTAGAAAGAGATGCTCTGCTTCTTCATCTTTTGTAAACACCTCCTTAACCATTTATTACAGTGGTAAGAAATGGGGCTGCTATTTTGCCTGTGTTTTGAATTACTTTTTCAATTGGAAACTCACTTTATTGTGGTTTTTTTAAAGTGTGATATTGCAAGAGTTGTAAAATAATAGAATGGACATTTGTTCAAGATTCCATCTTTACATTTCAAATCAGTTTTCTTATATTGCAGGTTGAGTCAATTAATGCTTCCTTTTGTGCAAAAATGTTATTTTCAGTTCTGAGGATTCAAATGGCACTTCTGCTTGAGCTGTTATCTCCCTAAAAGGAAAGGATTATCTAATTAATTAGAGCTATTAACATGAATGAAATTCTAATTTCTTAAATTACAGTATAACATTTCTCTCAGGCCAATAGGGATATCTTTTGGTGGATTTCTTATAATTTTAACTTGTATTCTGCTACAGTACCTTAATATCCCTAGTGTGATTATGAGCAAACAGAATATAGGATTTGGTTGAGAATCATTAGTGTATTGTTAGACCCATACTGCAATTATTGTAGCAACAGGAAGAAGGATGGGCCTATCACATCACTTTCTGCCTAACATTTTTCCACGACTTTTTATTGCAATGAGAATAAAATACAAACATCTTATCCTGGCCAATAAGGCCCAGCAACATCTGGTCTTGCCTTCCTTTTTGGCCTCATCTCCTGCTTTATCCCTCTCACTCATTCTGCTGCAGACACACTGACCTCATTTCCTTGCTACTTCTCACAACAAGTGGGTTCTAGCCTTAGAATCTGTGCACTAGCTACTTTCTCTGCTACCAGGAGAATATTCTGGACCAGATCTTTGCATGGCTGTGTCCTTATCCTTCCAGTCTCAGCTCAGGTGTCCCCTCCCCTAGATACCTAACCTGACCGCCCCCCACCCCCCTTCAGTGAGTCCCTCTCTTCCCATCAACATATTTTATAATCTCATCCTGTTTTATTTTCTTCATAGCACTTTTCACTATTGAAAATGATCTTGTTTATTTGTCCTTTTTTCTCTACTAAAATATGTGTTAAACGAGAACAGGGAAAATGTCTTTTTGTTTGTTTGTTTTTTGTTTTGTTTTTTTCAATATTATGTCAGCAGAACTTAGAACAATGCTTGGACATAGGAAGTGTTTAATAAATGTTGGATGACTGGCTATAGATGGATGGATGCACAAATAAAATGCAAATGGGCATGGTCATTTGATGTTCTAAAGGTCCAAAAGGCTGAGCTGGGGGAAAACAGAAGCATGAGTAGTACACACACAGGGGCAGAAGCAGCAGCCCTTTCCCCACTGAGACTGGGTAGACTCAACAGGTGAGGTTCAGATTTGAGATATCTACAAGATTGAACACCATTGGCTATCTGCATTGTAATTATGGCCTGGGGCTTTGGACAATTAAGAAAGACTTAAAGAACAATTCAGCCTTTGGAAAGAGCTGGCAAGATTCAAGATAGGCAGTTTGACTAGTAAACTAGGACTGGGCTTCCTCTGGGCTCTAGAGACCACAGTTAAGGGCAAACGAAATGGTGCCCAGTCTTTGGTGCCAGAAACCAAGGCAAAGCGAGTTGAAGGTCCTCAGGAATGAGAGGTTGCAGCCTGCTACTGTCATGACTGCTGCCAGTTTGATTCTACTCTGAGTGCAACTCTAGGGTGAAGTGGCAGAAAGCTATTTCCATATCCTCTTGCTTCGTGGCAACCAGCTCTTTAACCAGAAGTTCTGTAATAGCAACTCTAAATCTGAGTATGATATCTGGAAGGTGGTAGAGCCTTAAGAGAAACTGGGTTGAAATCAAGACTGAGCAGCAACTCTGCAAGTTTCAATTGCTATGCTTTTTTCCTTAGATTCCTAGACAACTGTAGCTGGAAGAACCAACTAGTCTAATGACCTTATTTTTGTAGATAAGGAAACAGACCCAGGAAGGGTAAGCTGATACTGGACATTGAGATTCCAATGTTATGCTTTATGTGCTATACAGGATGTTGACTTCTCTTCAGGTATAAAGGAGATTTTTCTATATTAGCATTTCTCTATTCCATGGGACACAGGTTCCTTAGGATATATAATAAATAGGTGCTATAGATAATTAAATATTTAATTATCATGTATTAATAATGCAGATCATACAGGCTAATATTTATTCAATGCTTTCTGTATTTCAGTCACTGTTCTCAATAATTTCAGTCCTTTCATGTGTGTAAAGGGGGCAGTGTGACCCTCCTAGGTGAAGACTATGGTAAATACAATTTCCCAAGTGTACTTGATACCAGGAAGACTTTTTCTAGGGGCGTTTAAAGAGCTTAATGCTCTGAGAAGACAGATGAGGAGACACTGTTGTCTGATCTCGAAAGATTTGGATGACCAAGGCAGAATATTCATATGTACGTTCTTCATGTCAGTCTTGTTCATCCCTAACAGAAGTGGTAATGCAGGTTTAATGGGTGATTGTCAAGAGGACACCAATTCCTTGTAGTGCTTAGACCATTCTCCTTTTAGTCAGGGCCACCTTGATTAGAATGGTACAATAGGAACGAGATGTGCATTTGGCATTTCCTGGTACATAGTGAATCACACCAGAGGCCCAGCAGGCCCCTGGCTGAGTATTGCTTTCCCAGTCTGCACCTGCTTCCAGCTCTGTTTACATTGGGTCTCATCCACTCTAAACACAGTGTTACTAGGTAGTAACACGGCAAAGGGTTCCATGAACAAATTGAGCTACCTGGCTGACCTCTGTCTCTCTCCTAACTTAAGGCTTGACTTCCACTGAGAATTCCCAAGAGGAGTCTTCTTTGGAAACTTATATTTAACTGAGAGATAAAGAGTGTTCCACAGCCTAGAGAGCTCAGGAAACCTTTTGTGTTCATTCTTACCTCACTAACCCTTGCTCCAGGTTATTTAAACTACATGATGGCATTTATAAGGGCATAGAGCCCCTAGAACTGAAGCCACTTTTTTTTTCCCTCAGGAAAATATAGACATCATATTTTTTAAATCCTCATAACAACCCCATTTTAAAGATGCAGAAACTAATGTAGGCAAGTTCATGCAACTACCAAAATGCAGGACATTTGGTTTTGGTTTTGACTTCTGGCTTTGAATTTGTTATTATTCCATCCCATAATAGTTACATTTAAAAGAAATGCATTAGGGATGCTAAGATAGCTCAGAAGTTGAGTTCTTGTCTCACAATCTCTAAGTCCAGGGTTTGATTCCCAATCCTGGCCCATGCAACCACACTTGCTAAACTGGCATAACTGGTAACTGCTGGGATGGTTCAGCAGCAGAGGTGTTTGCCTCCCATGTGAGAGGGCCCCAGTTCAGGTTCTTCCCCACACAGCCCCACATCCACCGGTGTGGAATGAAACCATGTCACAACTAATGATGTACAACTATGGAGACTACTCTGGGCCCTTCCCCCTTCTCTCTCTCCCTCTCTTTCTCTCTCTCTCTCCCTCTCAGCTTCTCTCAATAAAATTTTTAAAAATTAAAAAAAGAAATGCCAAATGGTCGTATTTAAGAGTCCTGGGTCTTGTACATCTTTTTACCATATGGCAGCAACAGTATCTCTTTTATTAATATCATCCTTTAGAGAACCACAACCTTCAACCATGGGAATGGTGTGAGTAATGTTCTCCAGCATTATGGATTCTGGCATGTAGCTGAGCTTTATCAGATTATACTTTTATGTATATACTGTGTGGTGGAATAATATGGTGAAAATATGTAGAAAAGAAGAATCAGAAAAGACTTATAGACCACCTGATAATAGAGCTGCTCAGGGCTGTTTTCTCAGGTATAGATGAAGTTGAAATCATATACTACTCAGTGGAGATGAAGCAGATTAAGCATCTTTTTTCTTTTAAGATTTGTTTTATTGTTTGAGAGAAGGTGTGTGTGTGAAAGAGAGAGAGAGAGAAGGGGTGGGCAGCACAGACTCTACAGTTGCACATTATTAGTTGTGACTTGGTTTCACTCTACACAGGTGGATGTGTGGCCACGCAGAGTGGGAACCGAACTGGGGCCTCCCACATGGGAGGCAAGCACCTTCACTACTGTGCCATCCCAGTGGTTACCAGTTCTACTGCAATTCAGCATATGGGTTTGCACAGGCTGGAGCCGAGGCCAGGGTCAGGATTTGATCCCTGGACCTCATCATTACAAGGCAAATGCACAACTTGCTGAGCTACCCTGGCGTCCCTGCAGATGAAGCATCTTGAATAAGGGACTCAAGCTATTCTAGAGAAAGAAGTTCTCAATTACTTATGTTATTTGTATATACTTTGACTTTATGACACCCACTGATACTTAAACTTCACCATTTCCATGATGTAAAAACCATATATTCAACTTCTCAATTGTTCAGAAATTAATAATTTTACAAATAATTATCCTATCCAGCTACTTTTTTACTACACGTTAACATCTGTATCAAAAGCAAAGGAGAAAATAACACATGAATTTTGGTTTAGTCATTTGCCCTTTGTTGTCTCCTCAGTGGAAAAGTTTTGATTGTATGCAAGTTCAAAATTGTGGTTAAAATTTAAGGACTTTAGAATTATATATAACCTATTGGGGATCCAAGAAATAAGTAGGCAGGGGCCTGGGAACTTTATAGATCAATAGCAAAAAAAGGGGCAGAAGAGAGAAGGTGAAGTTTCCATCTCCACACCATTTTTTTCTATCTACTTTTAGACATTGCACTGTATAAGTAGCCTTATCTGTTATATGCCATGTTCATTCTTAGTATTATCTTTTAAACTAACATTTTATAAAATAATTATAAAAGATAATCACTTAGGATAAAATATTGGAAAATATAGAAAAGTTTGAAGAAAACTAAAATCACTGGGAATAAAACAAGTATTGACATTTTAGAGCAATTTTTGTTACTGTTTAAAATTTATGCTTATGTGTATATGCACACATACAAATATACTTTCATATAAAATTGGTCTCATTGGGGATGCTAGGACTCAGTTACAGTATTCTGCTCTTTCCTCTGTTT